>CM032466.1:8261254-8348754 GCA_019059595.1 Marasmia exigua
TATGTAACCGCAAAGCTAGCCAGAACCCCACCTAAACTCCTAGAATTAGTAATGGCAGTCTGAACTACAACAGCGAAGTTCTTACGCTAATTAAACTGTAGGTATATAATATACCTAATATTGTTCGCTAAGAAGCAAGCAAGCAACAAGATTGAATGAGCTATAACTTGCATTATTAGTAAAAGATTTTTCGACACTGCATCATCATCATCGTCATCATCTTAGCGATTTGTCGTTAAGTCCTAAGCTGTCCCTTCAGAGCCCGGAGTCCACTTTCCTACTTCAACTTCCACAGTCTTGAGCATACCTAGTGGTCACTTTATTGGCACGCATATCATCCTTCACGACGCCATGCCACACTTTTTTGGGTCTACCCTTTCTGACCAAACATTTTATCCAGTTTTCGCAGAACATGACCGTCCAACGTAGACGACTCTCCCTCAGTTTGTCTGCTATGAGTTTCTCACGCGGTCTTTCAGCGCAACTCCACGCTTCCACCGCAGCATATTCATCTCCGTGACATGCAACTTCTTGTTTGTATCGCTCTCTTGCTTGAGCTAAAACATATATAATTAGTGAAAGATTTTTCGACACTGGGTCTTCCCTTTTAATTTAAATTCATAGAGAAAGTAACGACCCTACTGCGTTTTCTAAACATGCTAGGTATTAAATCATTTGGAAGAATAATGTTGTAAACCTGCGCTTGATTTACAAGCGCAGGTTTCATCATCATCATCATCGTCAGCCCATTTAAGTCCCTACTGCTGGGGCACGGGCCTCCCTCAATCACATGAGGGGTAATTGCCATACTCACCACGCTTGGCAGACGGGTTGGCGAGGGTTTTGATATAAATGCAGAGTTTTCCTTCTCTGGGTGCTGATGATCATGCCAGCAGATTTACCTTAGTCGCCTTTTACGACACCTCGGTAAGAGTGAGGGTGGCCTATTCTACTCTGCCGGGGACCACACGGCTCCAGGTTTACAACATTATATTACATGAATACCTCTTTAAAATTCTTGTGGACCGACCAGTACATTTTTGAAGAAATATGAATTCCAGTTGCTTTTCGACAGTATTATCCGAGTGTTAACTCCGAGAATCGGAGTTGAGCAAAATTTTGAAATAATTCTGTAACCTGCATCGAAGTAGGGCACTTCACACTGCACTTTCAGTCAGTCAAAAAGACCATCGAATTCCAGATTGTACTTAAAATTATCATTTCCCTATCAAAAAACTCTATTAACCAATGGAATCGAAACAGTAACTCTTAGCACAATTCGCTTAAAAGTGCGCTACTACAGAGGTATTTGAAACTGTGCATCAGTTAAAATATATAAAATTGACTGCCTCCTTAGCGCAGTGGTCAGTACGTCGCACTTTAAAACGACGCGCTTGGGGTTCCGGGTTCGATCCCCTGGTCGGGTGGTTTGTACCTGAGTTTTTTTGTTAAGAAATTCTCAGTGTTAGCCCGGAGTCTGGAAGTTGGCGGTCTTGTATCCCCGTGCCTCGGAAAGCACGTTAAACCGGTTGGTACTGCGCCCGATCCCTCTCCGGTCGTGTCACACTGGTCCCTTCGGAATATTAAGGGGTATGGAAAAGAGAGTGCCAAACCGGGGGAATTTGGGGTTTAAAGGTCGGCAGCGCACTTGTGACTCCTCTGGTGTCACGGATGACTATGGGCGGTGGCAATCGCTTACTATCAGGTGATCCGTCTGCTCGTCTGCCAACTATCATCACACAAAAAAAGAGAGTGCTCTTGTGTTTGCGTGCACACACACTTGAGCAGTATAATAAATGCTGCGTAAGTGTCTGATCGTTGAGATTGACCACCTCGGCTGAAATCGGTTGGAGGATATATTATTATTTTAAACCGTGTCGAAAACATTAAATCAATCTCTTCCTTTCCTCAGGTATCAGATCCAGAACTCCTGGTGGAGTATCCACCCACGCAGCACGCCCATGGGCTCCTTTCTGCGGCCTTGGGGCTACGTGTGCCTGTAGGCCGAACTATGCAGGTTCGGTGCACAGCACGCGTGGCGCCTGCTTGGAGGGAAGGCAGCGAAGCTGTGGTCGGAAACAGTCAGCTTGCTGACAGTAAGGAGGCCATGTTGCTTGGTAAGTTAAAAAAAGGCTTAGGGTCTTATTCGCAAATGTTTGTTAAACCTTTGTTGACTAAAATGGTGTAATAAAGAGTTTAAATTCCCGCTGTCCACCCCCTCTTTCAACCAAGAAGGGGTGGACAGCGGGATTTTTTTAACAATTGTTTCACTGTCCACCCGGGGTGGACAAGCAGAGGGTGGACAGCGGGAATAAACCTAATAAAGCAATACTAATTCTTTTTTAGAAAATTTTGAACGATTTTTTTTGTTTCAAACCATTGAACTGTATAATTAGCGTATAGCTTATACAACTTACCGTTTCAAACGTCAATTCTGCTTTATAACACCGGTTTAGCTAACAAAGGTTTATTGAACGTTTGTTAATAAAACCTTTAACCTAAAAATTAAAGAGTGACTAACTATTACCAGAGTAACAAAAAACCAGGAGAGTAGGTACTAAAAATATTCATGTTATGGCGATATTCTTCACTTATTTTTCCATTTGGTTTAACATGAGATTATTGATTTATATTTTATACATACACGACGTTTTACCAAAAAATATTTAATTCTAGTCAGTATCCGGATAACAAAACGATCTTATGAATAAATAAGTCTAAACATAAAATAAAATAATAAAAGAAAAAAAACCCGACACCAGTGGAGTCACAAGTGCTCTGCCAACCTTTAAGCCCCTCTTTTCCCCGGATTGGGCCTCCGGTGCCCTCACTCATGCAGCGAAACACAGCACCGGGCTGTTTCAAACCGGTCTTCTGTGAGGCCGTGGTATCACTCCGGTTGAGCCGGCCGATTCATGCCGTAGTGTGGCTCTTCACGGTCGGTTGGTTTATATTAACGGTGCCTATTTAGTTGAATAAGTAGCAAGATGTCATGCGGCTTATTGATCTATGTAAATTCTAAAGAATATACCCGCAAATACGAGAATGTTAGCAGTTGTTTAACTTACTTAATGTACAAAACAACCCTCATCCCGTCAATTCTAGTATCAACTAGTATCAGCCTATAGACTGTCTCACTGCAGGGCAAAGACCTCCATCATAGAATTCAAGTTATCGCTACTATGATGGGATTAGGCTTAATCACCACGCTTGCCAAATGCGGATTGGTGATCATAAACCCGAGCTTTGTTAGAAAAATTCGCAACAACTTTTCGCTCAACCCGGGAATCGAACCTAGGACCCCGATATCACGGCCCGGTACTTAAACCACTAGACCAACAGACCCGTCAATTCAAGCCGCGGTAAACATTACCAGATAAAAGTATTCAAATCCATATTCCGGTATTTAACCGTATTCCGGCAAGCCCGAATTCTATCTCACCTATAGAATAATTTAATAGGTCGGTTCCAAGTGTTCGCTATCATAACAGTGTTATAAACGGTACGTCGATAGAGATATCTTAGACCATTAACTTTGAGAATAGTTACCTGCCAGTTAGTTATGTGGAACTTATCTGTGCTCCCTTATGTACCAAATAGAAGCATACGTATAATACGTGCTTCCGTAATTTAGTCAAAGTTAACACACTGTGTTTCAATTTGGTTTGAGAGTTAAGCTGGGGGTTAGGCGAGCTGATGCTATGCGGTTGGGTTGGAAATATTTATTATAACTGCATGTTGTCTCTGAATGTTTTTTTTTCATCTTAGGATATTTTCATTTTATATTCTTAACTAGTTACCATATTTGAACAAATGAGGTATCGTTAGAAGCGTCTTGGTTGTCTTCTGGTTATAGGCAAGATGACGTCACGTTAAATTTATTACAGCGCCCTCTAGGGGACTTATAGTAAGAAATAAAAAAAAAATTGCTTGACGGTACCGTGTGGGGTATCAAATGAAAGAGCTTTTTGAGCACATTTCAAATATGAAATTATATTTACATAACTAAAAATATGTAAAAAAAAAAAGTTTAAAAACTAAAACCCGACTACCAAAATAACACGATCTAAAAAGTACAAAACAAGAGAATTGTCTCTGCTGAAATGTTTATGCCGTATCGCCGTGGTCGTATGCCACCTACTATAGCAAAACAGATTCATTATATAAATAAAATAAAATCAATGTGGCATACGACCACGGCGATATGGCATAATCATTTCAGCAGAGACAATTTTCTTGTTTTGTACTTTATAGATCGTGTTATTTTGGCAGTCGGGTTTTAGTTTTTAAACTTTATTTTTATTATAATTAACTATGAGGAAAAAAACAAAAGAAAATATATAAAAAATGAAAGTCTGTGTTCAGTGATCATTATAACCTGGCAAGAGTGAACAAGTTTGTCTAATAGATATCATCTACACAAACGTGTGAAATCATAACGCTTAATATTTCTTACCAAGCGTTATTATAAAATAAAAGTTGACCTGTTAAAAAAATATACACTTCCCTTACCATAGGAGGGATCTTAATACCAAAAAGATAATCTGGCTGTTTGCTGAAGCACTGCCAATACTAATTTAATTGATCTGGCCGTTGCCAACCAGTCAGCTGGAAACCTTATCGAATATACTAAGATACGGATCAGAATTCTTTCGACTAGTCATAGATATAAGATCATTAACGGTATCATGATGAATACATATATAGGTACATAAAATAAACGCTAGTATTTTCAATTTTAAGTTAAGTGACAGTATCGATAAGTTGACAAACCAATAGTAGGTAACCATAAAATAAAAATTAAGGATAATTTTATTGTGTATGCTCTACTTAGGGCAAGAAGTTGCTTCTCACGTCTCCTTTCCACTCAGGCGTAGAAGGGGGCACCCCTAGTGTTTTAGTGGGTACATCTGAGGCCACTGCCAAAGGACAGTCCCACATAACGCGTCTGCCCAAGCGGCGGGTATTCTTAAGAGAGTTGGCCCATCAACATCTCGGGACGACGTCATTTTACCAGGAAAATCAAAAAACAAAGTCACAATAATGCAAGGCCCTGGCCAAGTTGAGTGACGTGGCATAGGAGACCTAAGTCCAGCCAACGACAAATACAGACTGATATTAATACTCAAAAACTGGCGGATCCACGTAGTCAATCACAGAGTCGATGGGTAAGCATCAGCCAGCCGGCTAGCCGCATTATTGAATTGGCATTGGGTGTCTGGCGGCAGATTTAAGTTTATAAATTAAAAAAAATACTGGGTGACATTCTTTTATGCGATGTGGAACACAAGTGTTCATGCGATGAATGTGTTTGTTCAGTGTCTGGGTGTAATATATGTATTTAAGAATATTCTTAAAACAATATATATTTGTCTCTGTTGCCTGATATCTGTGATAATGAGATGTTGTGAGAATTACTGTGTATTTTACTGTGTATATTCTCTTTTTCAAGTAGAATCTCCATTATACTAGTAATAGTAATCAAGAACTCAGGCCCTATCGGGACAGATCGAAGAGGCTCCATGGAACTTTTCAAAACCCACTGGGTGAACAAAATTCATTTTCGGATTTAACCCGAGCGAGGTTCGGCTCAGTTTTTTTCGAGTTTTCAACGATCTGTGAATGATAGAAAAAGGTCGCAACTCTAATCCCCAGAAGTTAGGCAAAAACGGCCTGATGCGAATAAACATTGTTTTAGCAAAAATTTGCTTCGGAACCAAACACAGGTCATATAAACATTCGGCCTGTTGTGAGTTGTACAAATGCGAGGGTTTGACAATCACATACCCGTTTGTTTATGTTGGGTCGATCCCTATTTTGTGATAACATTGTGTTCCTTGTCTCGTGTTTTATAATCCACGTTACGGGAGTTTTAGTTACGCGCGGTTAAATACAAACAATAGTATTTTTATGGTACGAAAGCCTAATAAGTATGTTGGCGCCAGTGCCCTTTCCTGTATAGATGATGGGAGAAAAGGGATATCTGTCCTTTATGGATTGAAACTGCAGCGGACTGTATAATTTGGTGTACTTGACCATAATTAGAAAGTCGTACAAATCGCGCCCGACAGTGATTTCGTAAGATCTATGTGTGACGTGCGCGGAAGCAAGCTGCGTAGTTAGACCCGGCGGCGCCCGCCGTGCCTAGGCTGTCGTTCGGCTGTCGACGTAATTGTTTGGCGATGGTACACTGGTGGGAACAGGACGGAGCGCCGCGGCAACGGCGTCGTCTTGACCAAAGTATGTGGTATAGTGTGCTGAGGCTCAAAATAAATAGACACAGAAGGTCGGGTCTTTCTATCACTGATGTCAAAGAGTTCGTTGACTTACGCACTAGGTAGTGTATCTGAATTGTGTTACACGTTCTACCTATATAGAGAGATTTTGTGGCTGAGGCTAAAATGAATACATCATATCTATTTATCTACTTCGTAACTGAGTCAAGAAAAAGTCACGTGAAAACGCGTCTTTTAAAATTACGGTGACGTCTTACCCTACCCTCAGCGTCATTATTTTCCAACTTGTTACCAAGAATTCCCTACACTTCGTCTTTTCTAACGGATATGTTTGTTTCAGTTCGGAGCGCAGGCGAGGCATCCACGTTACACGTAATACTGTTAACACTTTCTCTTGCCTTATTCCTCAGTTCCCTAATAAAATTAGAAACGTGATAAATTATCTCCTCTATTTTATTAACTAAACGTGATTTAGACGCAAACGACTACGTGTTAATTCACATAATATGAACTGCTAAGGTTTTCTACAGACTTGTGTTTTATTTTGTATGCAATATAGAGAATACAGGCTGATTTTGAATCAAGTGAGAGCAAAGACCGATCTGTATATACTTGAGTAACACATGTGATTCGGATGAAAAACTTGGGTCTTAACTTTTGTAATGGATTTTGTTAACTTTCGCATTGGGAATATACATTTTGTATTTCTATAGATAAAAACGAAATGTTGACTTTATTCGTTTTTAAAACTGTTACGTATCTTGAGCAATCTAAATTGTTTACAAAATTGTAAATTTGCTTTCACTTAGCCTGTGTATTTATTTAATGTATCAAGTTTACTTTCCAAGGTACATAATTTATTTTTTGTTTAAAATAGGTAGATGAAATTAATATTAGGTATATTAATTTTTTAAATAAAATTATTAAGTCTTCGATACATATCTGTAATGGTATAGATAATGCTAGTAATTGTATAAGAATATTTAAATTGTTTCGATCTTTTAAATCCCGATAAAAGTAATTGTTACAAAGATGTATATATTTAATTGTTTTTTTACTTTTGTGACTTGTACATAACGTTTAGAAACGCCTTCTTAGACTATAATATTTCGGATGTAAATACATGATAAAATTACAAATTAGCTGAACATCTCTTTCTGTAAATTAAAAGTTGAAATGTAAAATTATTGACTAACTTTAATTTTTTTATTGACATTTGAACTGCATACTTTACATTCGTTAATATCGAATTTTAGTAAAGAATATTATTATAATATTTAGTACGTACATTTTATGTTTTTTTTTTATGCTTTACTCTAGAAATATAAATCATTGGGATATGAATTAATCATTTACACACGGAGTCAGTTATTTTTAAAAGACGATCGCCGGCTCCGAAGCTGTCGACACCACTGGAAATAACACGCCTGAGAATATTTCATGAATTGAATGAATTTCGATGTTTTTTTTATTAAATTATATTGCATTCTAAAGCCAAATAGAAACCTTTATTGATATAATGTGAAATTATGGTCAATTGTCTTTGTAAACAATATAATAATTATTCAGCGACTTTTTACTCACATAAATTTCCCCTCCGTTTTTATTTAGTTTCTATTTTTGACTCCTTTTTAGGGTTCCGTAGCCAAAATGGCAAAAACGGAACCCTTATAGTTTCGTCATGTCCGTCTGTCCGTCTGTCCGTCTGTCCGTCTGTCACAGCCGATTTACTCGGAAACTATAAGTACTACAGTGATGAAATTTGATGGGAATATGTGTTGTATGAACCGCTACAAAAATATGACACTAAATAGTAAAAAAAAGAATTGGGGGTGGGGCCCCCCATACATGTAACTGAGGGATGAAATTTTTTTTTTCGATGTACATACCCGTGTGGGGTATCAATGGAAAGGTCTTTTAAAATGATATAAAGTTTTCTAAAAAACATTTTTCTTAAAGTGAACGGTTTTTGAGATATCAGCTCTCAAAGTCGTAAAAAGTATGTCCCCCCCCCTCTATTTTTATAACTACGGGGTATAAAATTCTAAAAAAAATAGAGGTGATGCATGCTAATTAACTCTTTCAACGATTTTTGGTTTGATCAAAGTATCTCTTATAGTTTTTGAGATAGGTTGATTTAACTGTAATTTTGGTTAAGTTATTGTGCTTACACTGAAAACGATGGCTGAGGCAAAATATCGGGAGAGTTTAGGCTCCATTCACCAGGTGTATAAATTGACATAATAAGTTTATTATATTTGCTGCTACGGAACCCTTTGTGCGCGAGCCCGACTCGCACTTGGCCGGTTTTTTTTTATTTATTTTAAGAAATGGCTAAATTAATAATAATCTGTCAGCCTAGGTACAAAATGTTTCAGCCATGAACAATG
Organism: Marasmia exigua; assembly: GCA_019059595.1. Classification (NCBI taxonomy): domain Eukaryota; kingdom Metazoa; phylum Arthropoda; class Insecta; order Lepidoptera; family Crambidae; genus Marasmia; species Marasmia exigua. The sequence continues at coordinate 8,269,881 of CM032466.1, forward strand.
TCTTTACAACTATACATTTTCTAGGGAACATATTGTCTCTCGACATAATATAATTTTAGGTTAACCATTATAATCAATAATTAAGTTGCTGATTTTCCACAGTCTTAAATGTGCCCTGGAGATATGAAACAAATGGAACATTAGGATATTATAGTTTGAATGGAAATAATGTAAAATAATTAGTTATATTCTCAAGATTATCTACAGCTGCGACTGTTTTTATTTCATTAAAATGTACATACAATTAAAGTTTTCTTTCGTGCCTCCAGGGCATTTAAATGTACATACAAATTACAAGAAACACTTACCTTGTCGTTTGCTTTTGTTGTTAATGTGTACTGTAATTAGTCTTACCTGGCATGATTTTGTTGAAATATAAGACGATTTGTTATAAATGATTTTTCTTTATTCAACCTTTTTCCTAGTTAGGCGACTAAGGCCGCATTCGACCAATCGTTCGCCCATTTAAGTCCCCACTGCTGGGGCACGGGACTCCCTCAATCACATGAGGGGCAATTGCCATACTCACCACGCTTGGCAGACGGGTTGGCGAGGGTTATGATATAAATACAGAGTTTTCCTTCTCTGGGTGCTGATGATCATGCCAGCAGTTTTACCTTAGTCGCCTTTTACGACACCTCGGTAAGAGTGAGGGTGGCCTATTCTACTCCGCCGGGACCACACGGTTCAGATTTATATGGATTCAATGAATGAATAAATCTTTATTTGACACAAAAATAACATACAGTTAATTCAGGTAATAATATAACAAAGCAATAACATAAATAGATACTAAATTAAATGGTAAAAAAAGTGTCAAATAGGTGACCGCTCAGCTTTTGTCGACACTGGCCGAATATAACCAGCGCCGACGCTGGTTTTCAGCGGCTAACCTAAACCATTGTTGCACCTCTGTTTCCCTCAGCCTCCATTATACAACTCGTAAGGGTGAAGCCAAATAGGGACAGAGATAGAACATAGGCGCAACTTGGGGTCTGGGTGGGATGGTTCTACATGCTAACAGTACAAACAAACATATTCAATACAAACCGACATACGCAATAACAATCCCTTCTTGAAACAACAGGTATAAAACTGGACACATAAAATGATAACAATATAAACATCTCACTCATCTAGGTACTTATATTAATGTGAAACCACGAAGCTATAAATAGTGTAACGCTAAACCAAGACAAGTTGAAAAATGTTCATCGTATTCTTGATTTAGTATTAGATTAAGGTTGGTTGAATCGGTCCTAAGGGCTTAATGTGTGCTATTTAAGTCATTACAAAAAATCATTTCAATCGGAATGTCACACTCTAATAAGTTGAACAGTTTTGATTTTGTGCCCGCAATCGACGAAGCAGTAAAAAAAAAGTAAAGTACATATCAGCCTATAAACTATCCCACAGCAGGGTAAAGGCCTCCATCACAGAAATCAAGTCATCGCTAATAAGATGGGCTTAGGCTTGATCACTGCGCTTGCCAAATGCGGATTGGTGATCACAAACCCGAGTAATGATCGAAAAATTCAAAACCTACTTTTTGCTCGACCCGGGAATCGAACCCAGGGCCCCGAGATCACTGCCCGGTATTTAAACCACTAGACCAACTAAACAGGGCGGATGAAGCAGTATTTTTGCAGAATTCGTAGATCGATAAGTACACTTTAATTCAAGTAAAATCGGAGTCACTAACATTGGACTAATTACTTGACTTGTGTTGATTGATTGAATTGATTGGACTTGTGTTTGTTCGGTGTCTGGGTGTAATATATGTATTTAAGTATATATTTGTGTTCCTCTGTTGTCTGATATCTGTAACACAAGTGCTTAAGCTACTTAGTACGGAATCAGGTCAACGTATGAGATGTTGTGAGAATTATTATTATTATTATTAATTAGCAGAAACGTTTCACTGCAAATGATCCGAAATAATATGTACAAGAATTGTGTACAATACATATAGATAAACTAGTCTTCCAGCGATCAAGATCACGATGCTGTTGCCGCTCGCCCGCGTTATGCGCATCAGAGATGCGAATCGTTTGGGCATTATTGCACAGGAGCAACCTACGCCTGCTCTATGAGGTAGTCGCAGTAACGCAATGAATGCGTTATTGTACTACAAGCAAAGAGGGTTCCAAATATAATTATTAATAAACTTGCACCACTTACTTAAGTACTTGGCTGGAATTTTATCGAATGTCAAAAGCCTGAACTAGTAAAATCAAATTCTTCATCAGTTCCGACTATTCAACTCCTTACCCTCCTAAAAAACGATTACCTTAACCTTCACATACATGATATCTAAAGGCCGCAGTGCCCCCCTAAGACGAGTCAAGCGATGCTGATCTTAAAGCGCTTCCCCATTTTTTATTAGCACTCATAGTTTTGGATTTGTCCTAATTTCCCTGTGGAAGGGCTGCCAAAGCCAGATGGTAGCCGCTTCACTGTAAATAACACTTGCCAAATGCTACATCAGCGTCCAAGTCTACCGGGAATGTCTCAAGTTTCTCCATACAAACACAATTTGTTCACTCATCATGTTTCAAGAACTTGTTTTATTTAGGTACTGCTCTTTGCCTTAACTTACTAGACTAGAACTTCCTAACAAACTACTAGAATTAGATGCCTCATTATGTTTTGTGAAGTTGGTCGAAAGTAACTATGTTTCTTAGGTCAACCCACTCTTCCACATAACAACTATTGGAGCAATGCAGACAGGCAGAACTAACTCCACCGCAACTGAAAATCCGTTTCCAGCCACAATTTACTTTAATCTCTGCTTTGTGACAAGTGTTCTAACGAAACACGGCAATCAAAAACATCTAATTAATAAAAATGTTACAGTCTTCTTTGCAGAGAAAACGTGGAGAAGGACGAATCAGTCATTCATATATTGCTAGAATACAAAGGGGTGGTCAGCTGCCGCGCACACTGACTGTTCAACCCGAATAAATCCGTATTTTTTTTTGTATTTTACGACACTCAGTCCCACCTAACTAAGAACTTTGCTGATTCGGACCAAAAAACGGCCAATTTCAGATCACACTAGAAGCCCGATTTCGGATACCGTTCTTTTAGAAGAAGAAGAACTCACATTCTCACATGATTCTCACAACATCTTATACATTGACCTGATTCCGTACTGAGTAGCTTAAGCACTTGTTTTACAGATATCAGACAGCAGAGGAACACAATATATACTTAAATACATATATTACACCCAGACACTGAACAAACACAAGGGTTTGATCGCACGAATGTTTGTCCAGGGTGGGGATCGAACCCACGACCTTTGGCGCAAGAGGCAGGGTCACTACCAATTGCGCCATCCGGTCAGTCAACAAACTGTTTTTAAACCTTAGCTACTAAATAAAAAAGACATACCAAGGCTGACCCGTAGGCCGACGCCCAGTTGATCGACCTAGGTATGGTCGGGGCTAGGTATGACGCTGGAAGGACGTCTTCGAGAATGATCTGCGCGAGCTCCAGGTCAATAATTGGCAAGAAGTAACGCAGGATCGACTGAAATGGCAATCTCTTGAGAGAGATTGAGTCGCTGAGCTAGCGGGTAAGTAAGTACTAAATCAAAGCGCCTTTGCATGTTTCGAGAAATTGTTTTATCCACTACTGTACTCGTATCTCAAACCTGAGCCTTCAAAATTAGACGCCTCATCATTTCCGAACAGTCGGGTCCGCATAAAGGAAACAATTTCCTCAAATCTTTACCAATGGTACGGACATGATATTATTATTACTACGGTTCACGGATGAATTGGCAAAGGGCCTGAACAAGTGTGTGGATGCTGACAAAAGAATCAGACGGGTACGAGCCCGATTTGTCCGAAACGAGAGAACAGTCGTCTTTGTGTTCTATACGGACATCTTCTGCAGAAACGATGTTGTAGCACAGATAATCCATGTTATTCTTTTTATCTGGTGCAGTAACGACAATAATGCTTGCAACAAAAGGCTTTTGACCGAATTTGAAAACCTTTTGTATTAATTAGCAATAGTGTCTGTTGAATTGAAAGAAATAGATATTTGATATATTTTACTTAAATATTTTAAAAGTTACATTTATTGTCTATGTAAATAGCGCGTGAAATGCGTGCATAGGAAATTCGCTCATTGTGTGTGCAAGGCTATTAAACTTCGAATATAGTCGTCCGATAGTCATAGCCTTAACACCAGAAATAAACATAGAATTGCCGTCCAGGTCCGCAGACTTCATAAAATCGGTATGTAACTCTTTTATTGGCTTTGTGTCATTGACATATCATAGGATAAGTTAGTCTCATTTTAAATCCTGCCTAATGAAGAAAGATTAATATAGTGTACACGACTATTGAAATGATAAGGATTCTTGGTCATATTAATCGATTAGTCTTTTGAGTTGTTATTTATAGTAGTCTGTTAACTTTCATAGTTGTATTTTTTCTTTTCTCTATTGAAACTCTGTAACATCACTAATATTTGAAAAGAGTAACTACTGAGTTTCTCGCTGGTGTCTTCTCAGTAGAAACCGACATTCCGAACCAGCGGTAAATGATAATAATTTATGTACCTATTTTGACTTTCATAAGTGTTCTGTATGGACCCAAAATGGAATTAAGATTTTTTTATCTTTATCTTTAATAGCAAAATCGATGCGGCACATTTTAAAATAGTAATTTGCAAGTTTTAACCAGATAGATATTTTACTTATTGCATTACTAAACCTAATTTATGCTAAGTAAAATGCAAAAAATAGGTATAATTTTCGCTAATTATTAATAAAAATAAAATTATGATATTCATTGATTGATAAAAAATAAATTTTTGCTTACATTTTTTAAAAAAGGAACTACATAGTGTATTAAGTTTTTAACCTCTTTAGCAAAATGTAATTGTACTTTCTTCAAACGTTTTATCATGAGAATATTAACACGTGCTTGAAGACAGGACGATTTCACAACAAACTGAAACTGTCGATACAGAAATTACCTGTTTATGACATGTCTTGTGAAACGGACAACAAAAGCTATATATTACCATATATGTGCTTAGGTACAATGTGTGCTTTCCGAGGGAGAGGGGGGTTTAAAGGGGTTTGAACGTTAGCAGTGCACTGTGGAATAAGTGTTGTTGCGGGTGTACATGGGCGATGGCAATCGCTTACCATCAGGTGCTCCGTCTGCTCATCTGCCACCTATCACATAAAATAAGTTATTTGATGTGAAACCGACTTATTTCAAAGGCAACTCGTAAAACAGTCAGTTGAAAACTATAAAAGATGTTTATTTTTATATGTTTTTTTCTTTTAAATAGCTCTACTCGAAGATAATTTGCCAATGTCAAGTAACTTATTGAGGTTAAGAAGGTAGTCACTCAATAAAATGCCGATGTTTTACGTTTTATCGGCCTATGGACTCAGCGGCTATCACTCTAAAACGATTCGTGGGTTTTAAGACTATTAGGTCCAAGCAAGTTGTCACGAGACAACTCACTCGACACACCAATATTAGTGTTAAAAATGATTGCATTGTCTGTACTGTATGAAGCTAGAATAATTAATTACGGGATTTCTACCTTTTTTAAGTTTTCGATATATCAGTACTGTTGCAAGAGCCATGGTCACGGAGTAACTGAAGTTTTTGCGGGTAAGTTGTCACTGGCAAATAAATCGGTCTACCCTCCTTCGCAGTCTTTTACTACGCGCACCTGTGGTACCACTGTTCACTAACTCACTATTCTCTCGCACCTGTTCTCGATACACAACACCCACACCCACAGTATCTGGCCGCGATATGACAATATGTTTAGTTTTACGGTTATTACATTTTCGAATCACTGAATTCCAGACATTCGACAATGACGACGAAAGGCAACAGTGCCGAAATATTAAAACTCAAAAATAATGTACATGGTAGAAATCCCATAAATAACTATTCTAATGTCAGTGACCATCTATGGTGACCATGAAAGTTTTAAAAAACCATATATTGTATGAAGTTAGATTATTTAGGTAGGTAAACTGATAACATATAGTCATGTTACTTTCACGTTAGTCAGAAGTAATGTGAAACGGGAAGGTCTCTCTGTCGGGGCTAAGTTCATCTAGTAAGTGCCATCTCATATGATAAATGCTCTAGATTGAGACGAAATAATCGGTACGAATAGTCTGGCGTACAAAATAAGATACTTTTTCTAATTAACTAGCTTGGCACAGCGACTTAAAGGAAGCTTCGACCTCCGATAACAAGAGCTTCCATCTAGTTGGGTACCACGATCTCGCCGCTGGAAAGATGTGGGATTTGCGCGGACTTCTGGCAGATATATTTTCTGACTAACACGATTCCAGATGATACAACATAGTTACACCACATGATGTATAAAGAAGTATAGGTATCTGTGACCTTCACACATGACCAAGTAAGTATGACATAAATTCTCAAGGATATATGTGGGACTTGAGATAAGAAAGCAGGATTTCAGAGTCTTCAAGATCTTTTTTATTTTATAAAATCTCAAAGCAAGCCTATTCGCGTCTTTCGCTGTGTCACACCCACAGATAACGCAATCATTCCCTCCGTTTACTCGTTCTTTGTTCACTCTTACACCGTTCCATTCTACTCGTTTTCCATTCCGTTTCACTCTCTCATAATCCCACACTATTCCCGAAACCTGAGTGTATTATTTATTCTGTCCCACATTTATATTGTAAATAAATGCCAGAAATCAAATCGAATAGGGTGTAAAGGTGTACTTATCTTTACACCTTATTCGACCATGTACCTTATTTTTGAAATTTTATGTTTGAACAAATAGTTAGTAGTATTTGTTCAAACATAAGGTTTCATCATCATTTAGGTACATCAGCTAGTTGCAGGTCACTGCTGGACAAGGCCAAGGAAATGATCGCCACTCCAATCGATCTTTCGCTGCTTGCATCCCGCCCCAGCTAGTCATCCTGCGCAGATCGTCACACCATATGGCCTGAGGGCGTCCGCGAAAAACTGTTTAATTTATGTTAATGAACATTAGCTCACCTTATTTATCTTGTCATAATCAAGTAAAAACTGCGCTCAGTAGTCCACTCCACGATATTTTCCCAAGTGCACATGCAAGTTTTGAACTTTCAGCTTTTATTCGTTCAGTAGGTATTGAAAATAAAGCTCACCTTAAATCCTGGCAACGTGCTTAGAAGACAGTTTTCTGTATTCACGGAGCTTTTGCCTTCTGAGAAATTTACGTAACTAGATAATTTTCCTTGAATCAGTCTTTAAGGTGACGAGTAGGGGACACTAGCGACGCAAATCGATTTTAATTTTTAGCCACTAAATCGGATCTATTTTAAACAATTTCAGGGTTACAAACACTTATACTATTAATTAAATAACCATCCACGCGGAAAAATGATTACCGACAAAAGCGCCCACTTTTCGCGTACAAAAATTGACCTAAAATTTGTGCATGGTTATTTAATAAATAGTACAAGTGTTTGCCGAGAAGTTGTAATCCCGAAATTGATTATAATAGATCCGGTTTAGTAGCCAAATTAAAAATCGATTGGCGTCGCTACGGTGCCCTACCCGTCACCTTAATCTCAGGACGATTTGACAAAGATGTTACAAGCGTTTATTAAATATTAATTAAATAAGTCACTAGCGACAGCCCCGGCATTTCATGGCTATATTATGCTACTATTAATAATATTATACTTTGAAACAAACCTTTCTCTTGAATTATTCTATTATAAAAACCGCATCAAAATCATTTGCGTAGATTTAATAGAGAAAGACAGCGAAAGCGACTTTCCTTCATGGGTACTACCTACTATGTAGTGATAACAAGGTGTAACTGAAAAGATTGCAACCAGTACCTAGGCTCGATATGACCAATCTTTATCCATGGATAAATCTAAAAATATAAGGTTAGATTCGTATAGAACAACAGCGCTATACCATAGATTTATTATCGGAATAAGATTGGTCACTGGCCGGAGAAAATCTCCAACTAGAATCTGTTGGATTGCTGCAACGAAACCCCGACCAGCGGAACAAGCGCCACAAGTGGAACTGGATTGGCCACACTCTCCGGAAAGACTCTGATCATATCCCTAAACAGGCTCTGATCGGATCCCCAAGGGACGCCCACGTTTACGGTAAACGTGGCCGTCCCAAACAAACTTGGCGACTTACTGTAGCAGACGAGGTGAAGAACATCGGCAGGACTTGGAGTGAGGTCAAACGCGAAGCTCAAGACCGCACGTGATGGAAGACCATTGTAGACGCTCTCTGTCCCAGCTCGGGGACATAGGATAAGAAGTCAAAGTAAGTCAAGATTGGTCACTATAATGTATCAATACGGGATTAACACGATATTTATTATGTGAAACAACATTGTGTACTCACATATTTGGCTCGACGTTTCAGCTACGTTACAGCAGCTGTGGTCACGAGCAGACGCAGAGTAGTCTCATTACACATTATAGTTATAATGCAACGCAAAAATCTAAAAAACTATTTAAAAAGATTGGTCACATCGGCCCTTAGTCACTTAATCTTATGAGGCCGGATCCGACCAATCTTTTTTCGTGGAAAAATCTATATATACTATAGTATATATACGTCAAGTTTTTATAGAATAATAATAAAGTTTTTATTTCACGGAAACAATTTTACAAAATAAATAAAATAATGCGAAGCCCCTGATTTCCGTGCTTGGTTTATAAATCTGTGTAAGAGAAATCAGTATCCTCAACCGAAAGTGGAACAGTTAGTTTAATCTCGATGAATTTATCATTGAGGTAATATTTACCTCAATGGAATTTATAAATGGAACAAATGAATTTATAACATAAAAATATGAGAAAAAATAAGTAAAATCTAATTAATCAAAACTATCCACATGTATATGATAACATAATATTGATAATCGTGAGTGAGAAAAGTATGAAAGAGTGGAGTGTGTGAGTAGGCTTAAGTGTGTGGGCTAGGTATGAATAGGCAGTTATTTGTAAAGGTCGTGTGTGAGGAGAGCAATTGTTGTGTAAGTGTATAAATGTATATTGCGTTTATGTGAATGAACTTACTTGTAAGTGAATAATAAATGTAGGTGAGGAACATTACGCCAGATTAGTATAAGAAGGCGGACTTTACCAATTTTTGTTACGAGAATAATGATTAGTTTGTTTATATTCTTAAACAAGTAACCAGTTTTTGAGTTTGACTTTAGCTTCACGACTGGTAAGTGGATACAAGCAGATTTCTTTAAATTCTGTTATATAAAGAAATTGCTATTGATTTTTGCTGCCATCTTGCAAAAACAGTGATACAAAATGACTGCGCTATACAATAGATTTAATATCGGAATAAGATTGGTCGTATCCGTCCTAACTCTAATACTTATTCTAATAAATCTAATCTCGTCTAATGTAAACCTAAGCTTAAGCTTAGGTTTACTTTAGACGATAGAGTAACTTATATATACTGAGATAGAGGCATCAGTCGGCTAGCCAGTACTAGCGCCATCTAGAGGAAAACGACCAATACTCAACGGCTATGTAGTACGACCACCTTCGAAAATTAGGCAGGGAGACGATTAAATATTATTTGCTAATAACATAATTTCCAATACCTTCAAGAACTTTAGCTTGTTTTTATGCTTTTTTAAAATTACTAATGTGAGCAGGCGGCTTGAGGTCATTGTTTTGGAAACACGCTTTACTAGTGCCATGTAAAAATGCATAGTGACATCTACCGAAACAACGCCGAACCATATACTTGATTGCTCTTTAAAGCTACATCTCCTTTTACAAACTCTATATAATGATAACCGCTAAACTATTTTTTCCCTACTAAGGAAAAAAGTACCAATTGAAATCACCCTGCTTTAGACTTTTTTTTTGCTTGTGACAGCTAAACAATACAGTAAACAAACATCGAGCGGCAAATAGAACGTGGTACCGAACAGCTAGCACAATTAATTATGTATTAAATAATTTTTGATAGTAGGTAGGTATATGTCCGACATTATTGTATAGTGCATACGTGAGTTATGATAACAAGTGGAAATATACAATTTATTTGCGATATATTGCTGTTTATAAATCCATTTATCCATCCAAGCAGGAGAACTAAGATCACAGACATAGCCCAAAGGATTGCATGCCTCAAGTGGAAATGGGCTGGGCACATAGCGAGAAGAACAGACGGCCGTTGGGGCGGAAAGGTCCTCGATTGGAGGCTACGTACAGAGAGTCGCAGCCGTAGCAGGCCTCCTACAAGGTGGACCGACAATCCAAATCCATTGGATGCGGGCGGCATAGGACCGATCTGTGTGGAGAACATTGGGGGAGGCCTATGTCCAGCAGTGGACGTCTATAGGCTGAAATGATGATGATTAATCCATTTTAGAAATAAACGACGGAAATTTGCTAGTGTTTGCTAGGTCTAATTATGTTTACCAGAAATAAACGTACCTACTTATGTTAAAATATAGGTGCGTAAAAAGTTATTTAAATTAATTCGAATTTATAAATTTAAATGTTAAAATAACAAAATACTATCCATGTAACACCAAATCAACCATGACACCTGCAAATGTCACATTTGCATAAAACGACTCACGCCAGAGATTCATCAGGTTAATTATGTCAACACCACTGTTATTTGAGTTCGTAATGCCACAGTAATGCTCCCGTAGCCAGTGATGCCAACATTGAGAAATATATCTACCCTAAATTTAGGGGAAGAAATATCAGGGTAAAGTCATACGAAAGTAGTCTAACATATAACTAGGTATTTTTTGCATGTTTTGATTAAAGTTTAACAAATCACATTCGTTCACACATTTTCCACGTGAGTGTAGGCCATGTATTACAACGAATTATGACTATTTATGTGGAAATTTAAATTAAAATAAATCTTCGGTAAGAAAAGTTTATGTTGCAAAATTGAATGCGCGTTTTATTATGTGATAGGTGGCAGACGAGCAGACGAAACACCTCATGATAAGCGGTTGCCGTCGCCCATGGACACCCGTCACACCAGTGCTCTCTGCTCTTTAGTGTTGGTCTGAGTGTGCATAATGTCTATCTCATCTTTATATCTTGTAAACTTCTAATTCCCAATTATTTTTCTATTTTATACAATAATGTTCGATTGAAGGGGAAACTAAGGCCAAACTTGGGTAAAATTAAAACCAGTCCTGACCACACTGCATTCGACGCAGTAATTTAGGATAACCACATGAAAAATTGGGGCTCCCCGTTAAATGGCTTCTGCGCCCGAGTTCATAACACGCACTTATTACGAATTAAATTGTCTAAAACGCGAATGCTGTACTAATAAATGTTCCGTATAATTACGCCTACCCGACACACAATGAGTACGATGGGACTCTGACAGTTTCAAACAGTGAATAATGCTTCCTTTTAGCATCTCAAAGCGATGGTAGACTTAACCCTACAACGGCTTATGATTCCCTGTCAACTGGATTGGAGAGAACACTTTAATGAAAATGTCTCCGTCACGAATGTCAAGGAATTTCGGCTCGTCAAAGAGAATATTTGCGACAACAGAAATCCATTTATAGGCAAAATAAATAAATTTGTAGAAAGTGGGACGACACAATGGTTCGATGACCTTTTATTGTGGATTCTGGGTGTTTTTAGGGTTTTGTGTTGCGTAAGAAAAAGAAACAGAACTCTCTATAAGGATATAATTACAATAATAATAATTAATAAATTTTATTGAAAAACCACGAGAATAATATAAATTCTTTTAATCTAGTTATACTAAGGGAACTAATTTTAAGTTTGTTGCCTGAACTAGGAATATCCTGTATCTCAGGCAAAAACGAAAGAAAGAAAAGGACAAAAGGAGCTTATCAATTTTGACAATAAAACATCAAATTATACTGATACTTAATCCAAATTTAGAAATAAATAAACCTGACAATGATTCATGAATAAAAATAAAGAAAAATATTTATTCAATTTAGGTCCACACAGAACACTTATGAATGTCAAAATAGGTACATAATCTACCACTGGTTCGGAATGTCAATTTCGACTGAGAAGACACCAGCAAGAAACTCAGTAGTTACACTTTTCAAATATTGATGATGTTACAGAGTTTCAATTGAGAAGAGAAAAATACAATTATTAAAGTTAATAGACTACTATGAATAACAACTCAAAAGATTAATCAATTAACATAACCAAGAATCCTTATCATTTAAATAGTCTTGGACACTATGGTAACCTTTCTTCATTAAGCAGGTTTTAATATGAGACTTAAACTTATCCAGTGATAGGTTAGTGACATTTTGTGGTAGCTTATTAAATATCTTAATACCAACAAATAAATTAACGATTTTATGAAGTCTGAGGACCGGGACGGCAAGCCTATGTTTATTTCTGGTGTTAAGACTATGACTATCGGACTTTTTTGGAAAAGTGTGCAAGTTCTTACGTACATACATAATGCAGTCGAGGATGGATTGGGAAGCCACGGTTTAAATATTTATTTCTTTAAATATTTTCCTAAGTGAGTCACGTGATCTAAGGCTGTAAATAGCGTGAATGGCCCATTTCTGTAAATGAAAAATAGTTTGCATGTCAGCAGCAGACCCCCACAACAGTAGACCATATGACATCACACTGTGGAAATAGCTGAAATAGACCAGTCTTGCCGTCTCGCTATCAGTCAGACGCCTAATTTTTCTTACTGCATATGCAGCGGAACTTAGTCTTCCTGCCGAGGCAGCAATATGGGGACTCCACTGCAATTTCGCATCTATAGTTATACCGAGAAAAACTGTGGAATTAATGATTTGAATCCTTACTTACATTTGGCATGGTGAATTTTACACATTTAGTTTTCTTTGAGTTAAGAAGTAAACTGTTAGTCGTAAACCAATGCAATACCTGTAAAAGAGCATCATTTACGTCGTCAATTGATTCTTTATATCTATCAACCTGCCATGTGCCGTATCACGCCGTGTGGTCCCCGTCAGAGTAGAATAGGCCACCCTCACTCTTACCGAGGTGTCGTAAAAGGCGACTAAGGTAAAACAGCTGGCATAATCATCAGCACCCAGAGAAGGAATACTCTGCATTTATATCAAAACCCTCGCCAACCAGTCTGCCAAGCGTGGTGAGTATGGCAATTACCCCTCACGTGATTGAGGGAGGCCCGTGCCCTAGCAATGGGGACTTAAATGGGCTGACGATGATTATGTATGTTCAGTGGTCTAATTCTGTGCGTCCTATGCGTTACAAAAAATCCTCTACTTTTCTGTCTGATCAGATATGCAAAAAAATCCTCCATTTTTCCGTCTGATTAGACAGAATAATAGAGATTTTTTTTGGGATGAAGTAGCAAGAAGAAAATCAAATTCGATATAGGTCGACTTGTACCACTTTTCACAGGATGCACAGAATTGCCCACACCTTCTACAATCAGGGTGAATGATCTACCATTCTCCCGGATTGTAGGTGTGGGTTCGAGTCCCGCCTGAACAAGAGATGATTTTTTTAAGTGTGTTATTTACTTAACCACTTACATAACTATGAAATCAATATTTGCCACCTATTTATCTGTACTTACATCAACGTTTACTACAATACATAACTTTCAAATCCGCAAATTCCTTCTCTGGCGTATTCATCTACTACAACTACTCTTCAACCTGAACTAAGCGGGCACCGTACAAGTTGCTTATGTTAAATGTAAACTTTAATTTACTTAAATACCACGGGCGTATCCATACTAATGTAATATTTGAGGTCATCATCAACATCATCATTTCAGCCAATAGACGTCCACTGCTGGACATAGGCCTCCCCCAATGTTCTCCACACAGATCGGTCCTGTGCCTCCCGCATCCAATGGATTCCTGCGATCGTCGGTCCACCTTGTAGGAGGCCTGCCACGCAAGCAATCATGCCAGCAGTTTTATCTTAGTCGCCTTTTACGACACCTCGGTAAGAGTGAGGGTGGCCTATTCTACTCTGCCGGGGCCACACGGCGTGATACGGCACATGGCAGGTTGATAGATATAAAGAATCAATTGACGACGTAAATGATGCTCTTTTACAGGTATTGCACTGGTTTACGACTAACAATTTACTTCTTATCTCAAAGAAAACTAAATGTGTAAAATTCACCATGCCAAATGTAAGGCAGGTCAATACTAGTATTATCTGATAGTTGGCAGACGTGACGAGACAGATCACCTGATGGTCATTGTTTGCTAACCGACCCCCTCGAAAACCCCTGGTTGGAAAAATTACTACGATACGTCTGGTACCTTGGCAGGTAATCCTGAGTAAGTTTTTTGAATGTGACCTGACCAATGTCAATGACATAATGTCGAGTGATATTTTTCAAATATGAATGGCCCTTTGTTACAATTGTTTTTTTTATTTATTTCACAACATCACATACATTGATCTGACTCCTGTCATCTGTTACGGATATCAGAATCATCAGCTCATATGATGAATGCTCTAGATTGAGACCAAAAAAACGTTATGAATAGTCTGTTAATAAGACACTTTTTCTAACTAACAAGCTTGGCGCAGCGACTTAAAGTCGTAGAGCTTCCGCAAGTTACGCAAGTAGATAGTTGGGTACTGCGTTGCTCCCCACTGGAAAGATGGTAGATACATTTTCTGACTAATACGATTCCAGATGATACAAGATAGTAAAACCACAGGATGTATAAAGAAGTATAGGTATCTGTGACCTACACACAAGATCAAGTAAGTATAAAATACATTCTCAAGGAAGAAATAATTCACAACATCACATACATTGATCTGACTCCGAGATAGGTAGCTCAAGTACCTGTGTTATGGATATCAGAATCAGCAGTGGGATTACAAATATATACATATGTGGGATTGGTTTCTGAACGAGTGATGCATCTTTGACAAATAAATGAGCGATGAGTGAGTGTATGATTACTGAACGCAATGAATGAGTGAGATGGTATGATGAGAGAGAGAGATAGACGACGAACGGACGAATTTGCTCTTCACAAATTGTAAAGTATATTTTTAAATAAAATCGGTTTCCTCAAGAAAGTGTCTTTGATTCCAACCCTCGACCCCACACATATAATACTTTTGTAAATAAATACTTATAATACAAAGAAAATACCTAGACCACTACAAACATACATGTTGATGCACACAAATAAACTGTGTGGGGATTGAACCCTCAACCCTTGTACCAGAGACAGCTTTCACTACCTTAAACAATAATGTTTTGAAACGCGAATTCCTATTTTTAGTATTCTTATTTTAATATGTCAATAAAGATTACTTACTGAGTCGTTATATTTGTAGAATCGTAGGTGAATTGACATGAGATTGAAGCTATGTCGGATTTGTGTGACAATTGTAGTAGTCCGAGGAACACAAACGCAAAAGGCTCTTTAAAGGCTCGCCGCGCGAGCTTTCCCTGCTCACGCTTGACAATGGAGAATGTTAAATAGGTGTACAAAATCGCTTGACACTATGGTTACAGTAGAACTAATATTTGTAAAAATACACATGTTTTTGTTTCATCAAAAAATACCAAGTATTAAGGAATTTACAGAAAACTAAAAACCGCAGGCGCGCGCTAGTGTTGTGACGTCACCGTAAAACTTTTTTTTTAATGAAGTATCTCGGGAAATACACGTCGTATTGTTATAATAATTTCAGTCATGTTTTTTTATTTTCAACCAAGTTGATGGAGATACGGGCGATGTATTATTAGGATACGCGAGTGGACTGAGCTAGTGTTGTAAAGTACTGGGTGTCAAATATCTCATAAACTACACGACGTATCGTAGTATTTTTTCCAATCATATTTTTTTATTTTCAACCGAGTTAAAGGACTATAAAATTAAATGAATGAACATTCTTCATTGGACTTGGCAAAAAAACATACTATTAGATATTTAGTTTTTCTATAAACTGAAATCAACTCTAAATACTTAATTGTGGAAAATAATTCTGAAAAACGTAAACGTACAAGTAAGTAATTTTTGTACTGAACTAACTAATACAAGTGGGTTTGTCAAACTAACGTTTCCTCTAATAAAAGTCATCACACAGTTTTTTTGAGTATCCGGTTTTATATAAAAAAAAGTACCTACGAATCCCTCGGTTTGCAAAGTCAACTTGCACTTGGTAGATTTTTTATTATTATTATCAAAGGTACATACCTTGAAATGCTTGATGCGGTAACTGAATGAAGTACTGTGAATGAATCGAATGGTTATATGTAGAAATGTGATTGTTTGAACGGATAAGTCTGGGCTTTAGTAGGATTAAAGGGGAATCCCCTCGGATCAACAATATACCAACTTATGAAAACAAACAGAATGCTTAATATTTAAGATTTTTATGTTTTATTTTACTTATAAGTTAATCATAACTTATTAGTTTAGTATAGTTTAACATTAGAACAGACCACAAGAGACTTAATACCATGCTAGGTTTTTATATGGAGGCAAATATTTATTTACATTTTTTTTTTAATAAATTATGATATTATAATCAGTCAGATTTTATAAAATGTTAAAGTATATAATTTGTGATTTTCTTAGAAAACGTGTTTTCCACAGACATTTTCTTAATTCTTTGCAAAGTAATTATTATTTCTACTAGGTAAGTACTCCATAATTAATTGTGCTATCATGGACGTATAACGTATAGGATAGATTTAGATATTTTATTTTCTTTTTGAAAAAGTTATGATTGTTGGGAACGTCAATTCTGTCCACACACACAACACAGTAGCAGCCATATATAGAAAAAAAAAAAGTAATGATAAATATTTCACAAAATACAAATAAAAAAATCTTATTTCCATATAAACCTTACAAATAAAGTATGAAATGAAAACAAAATTATACTTCGGGAACTTTTTGCTTCTTAAAAAAGTTATTAAAAAACCGGCCAAGTGCGAGTCGGGCTCGCGCACAAAGGGTTCCGTAGCAGCAAAGTCCAAAATTACAGTTAAATCAACCTATCTCAAAAACTATAAGAGATACTTTGATCAAACCAAAAATCGTTGAAAGAGTTAATTAGCATGCATCACCTCTATTTTTTTTAGAATTTTATACCCCGTAGTTATAAAAATAGAGGGGGGGGGACATACTTTTTACGACTTTGAGAGCTGATATCTCAAAAACCGTTCACTTTAAGAAAAATGTTTTTTAGAAAACTTTATATCATTTTAAAAGACCTTTCCATTGATACCCCACACGGGTATGTACCTACATCGAAAAAAAAAATTTCATCCCTCAGTTACATGTATGGGGGGCCCCACCCCCAATTCTTTTTTTTACTATTTAGTGTCATATTTTTGTAGCGGTTCATACAACACATATTCCCATCAAATTTCATCACTGTAGTACTTATAGTTTCCGAGTAAATCGGTGTGACAGACGGACAGACGGACAGACGGACAGACGGACATGACGAAACTATAAGGGTTCCGTTTTTGCCATTTTGGCTACGGAACCCTAAAAAAGACAATTTCATACCCCTATTATACTTAAAGTGAAAAATACAAAACATCAAATCACTCACTATCATCAAACAATCACTCACCCTTCTTATATCAATAGTTTAATTAACGAATTTAGTGGGAAATACTGTATACTTTTGTACTTCGAAGTTATAATAATTTATTCGTTTAATGTGAAATGTGTACATTTCATTATTAAGAAAGTGTTCGGTTCAAATCAATTGTTCGGTTTACAATTCATAAATCAATTGAGCAATTTTTTTCGCTTTAAATTATCAATAAGTACACCACCTTACACTAACAAAACTAAAATTTTACGTTATCTAAATGGATGAATGAACTTATGATTTATTACCAAAATTGCAGGGGACACCGAACTAAATTAAATACTTTATTCAATTATTTTAATGGATTGTTCCGACGTTATAATACTGTCTGAAATGTGTATCTGAATAACCGACATAGCTGATCTTGAGATTATGGATTCTCGTTACGTGGTGTATCGATGTGATCGAGACCGCGGGGCCACCGGGAAGCGGGACGGCGGCGGCGTGCT
Source organism: Marasmia exigua (assembly GCA_019059595.1). Classification (NCBI taxonomy): domain Eukaryota; kingdom Metazoa; phylum Arthropoda; class Insecta; order Lepidoptera; family Crambidae; genus Marasmia; species Marasmia exigua. Next base: position 8,287,965 of record CM032466.1, read on the forward strand.
GTTGGCGCTGCGCCGCGGAGCACGCGCCGAGCGGGTGCTGCTGGAGGCCGGCGCTGGCGAAACTCCCTTATCACCAACAATCGACTATGATTTGCTAAAAGTGAATATGCAAGGTAAGTGCCATACTATTTGTGGTTTGTACATTCCGCCCAATCAAAATATTTCTACATCGTCCTTTCATCGTTTTTAAATGTGTTAAGCGAAGAGTTAATGAATCACAATTCAGATGCATTTTATGTGGTGGGTGACTTCAACATTCCGGGCATAGACTGGGAGCAGCATTAAAATTTTGGCAATACCTCCACCTGGAATATTGATAATATTTTTTTACTTGAAAAACACATGTTCGACTTTTTGCGACGCATAAACAGTTACCAACAAAATCATATAGATAACGATATGGGTCGGATCTTAGATCTATTCATTAGTAATGAAAAATCATCTTGCGTAACTCCACTCAATCCCTTGGTACCCGTAGACTGTCTTCAACCCCCGTTTCGTGTTATAATAACGCTCAGCGTAGGTCATGGAATTGTTGCTGCTTCTCCTAGACCTGTTTATGGCTTTCTAGAGAAAAACGACATTAAAATAAATTTAAAAAATTTAAGTTCAAACTGATATAAAATTCTAAGTAGTATTTCTTTAGAACAATCAATTGGTATATTTTATGAAAGATTGTACGAAATCATAAAATTATCTTCGCCCAGCGTAGTCGAATGACTATCCACCATAGTTTTCACGACCAATCATTCATGTCTTTAAGAGTAAAGACACAACCTGGGTTGGCTGGAAAAAATATCAGACTTCTTTCCATTATGAAGAATTCGCAATGTACCGTAAATTATTTAAAACCCTTAGTAAATTTGAAAACAGATGTAAAAGCCTTCAGGAGATTCGCAAAAAGAATTAACAAGAAATCTGGTATCCCATCTACCATGAGGTACAGTGACGGTAAAGTAACAGCCCTGCTGAAATCAGCAATCAGTTTTCAAAATTTTTCGGACCTGTATATGAAGATAGTGACACTGAAAACATAGATCTCGATACACTACCTTTTAATAACAATTGTAACTTTGTTTTAACAGATATCGTTGTATCTAGAGAGGTAATTTTAAAAGGACTTAGATCTCTAGATGCAACTAAAGGGCCTGGGCCAGACAATACCCCCCTTCTTCTTAAAGCACACCGCAGACTCGCTCGTTACTCTGCTTAATATTTTGCTTAATCGAAGTTTACGCGAAAGCTTAGTTTCTGACAATATGGAGAAAAGCTAACATCATTCCGATTTACAAAAGTGGCGATAAACACGACGTCACTAACTACTGGCCCATATCGCTACTGGCCGCCTTATCGAAAGTCTTGGAATGAGTAGTTCATAACCATATTAACCCTAGCTTTCATACCATTATTATTAAAGAACAGCATGGATATATTAAAAACTGTTTCACTGTGAGTAATCTTATTCTAAATACTAACTACCTTTTCCAGTGCTTAGACAATCGTATACAAGTAGACTCGGTATACACTGATTTTTGCAAGGCTTTCGATAACTTGTGAAAACAAACAGAATGCCATGTTTTGCTTTTAAAAAAGCTTGCGTTCAATGGAATCCGTGGAAACTTGCTCAGGTGGTTCTCCTCATATGTTAGATATAGATCACAACGCTTTGCTATTAATGGAATTACCTCTGATATCACACAGGTCTTATCTGGAGTGACCCAAGGCTCAATACTAGGGCCCCTGCTGTTTGTTATTTTCATTAATGATATCAAAAGCTGCTTTTTAAATACGAACATTTTATTATACGCCGATGACTTTAAAATCTACCGTAAAATTGCAACCATTGATGACTGTAACGGGCTGCAGGAAGACCTAAACCGTTTGTCTAAAAACTGTAGATTGAGTAAGCTTTATCTTAGTCTGCTCAAATTCAAATCTAATATTTATGGACTCCTAAACTACATTTCGACGTTTCCATACAATATATCATTAACAATGCCTTTAAAATGTATGGTTTAGTCATGTGGACTGCAACTCCTATATCCTATTGTATAATTCGTTAATACGCTCCCAATTGGAATATGCAACATCTATCTGGGTACATCTTTACAACAAATATCATGATCACCTAGAATCGGTTGAAAGAAAATTCTTAAAAACAATGAACTATCGTTGTTTTCGATGTAACTGTCCCTACGACGTCCTCTTAAATAAATTTTCTTTAACAACCTTTAAGGCGAGAAGATTGCTCCTTGACGAATTACTTTTATTTAACATTTGTAATGGTAAGTATGATTGCAACAAACTCTTCAATCAAATTTATATTCGTGTACCATATCGCTCACAGACCTGAGACCCGATATCGCTACTTCTTCGCACAATTACATTGTAAAAAGGAACGCAGATGAGCGTGCACGATTACATAAAATAACTAAACAGTTTAACCTCTATTTCTCAGACATTTATATATATTTGCTACCTCACCTGGCTCGTTCAAGAGAAATCTTGTTCAAATAATTAAGACTCTTTTAATTTAAGTATGAATGTATGATTTTACTTCGAATAATTCGTAAATATGTTTAAGTATGACTGTTCTCTCTCTTGTATCATTAATTACTTTTATTACTGCCCCCATTTCATAACTTCAATGTGTGGACAACAGGGTTGGTTATACTTTCAAATAAGCCGTGTCCTTTGTAATACTATTAAGTAATACTTAGTGTAATTGTTTGGTGCTCCAAATAAAAAAAAACATCTCAAGAACCGTTATCACATTCATTTATACACAATAGATGCATTTAAATACCTTGTTTTGTATGTTATCAAGGAACAAGTAAAATATTTATAAGGAAAAATACGCTAATATACAGCTCCAAGCGATCCTATCACGATCAAAGATATTTGTGAAAACAATGCCAGGCACAAACGGCCACTTATAGGAATTAACGCCAGCTCTCACACGTGTTAGCCTAATGTAATAGTGTAATAACAACAAAATGCAAGCAAACAGTTCCTTTAATACAGGCGTATTGTAAAGAGAAACTTTTTCGACAATCTGGCCAGTTCTTTGTACCCGCTCGTGCGAAAAAGGATGCATTAAATTTCTTTCTCACTGATAAAATCGGGGACGGCTACGACCGGTCTTCCGCCACACTTTTTATTCCCTCTTTATTCAAATTGACACGAGCTCTAGCGCGTAAAACTGATAGGAAGTTTAGTGGTTCAGCATGCCAGATAGTAGAACCATTACATAGTGGTGATAAAGTCAGTGGAGCAATAGAGACGCTGAGGTAATGATCGAGACGAAGGACGGTACGCAAATTTGCGTATTTGGTGTATACTCGAGATACGCGCTTGCACAGCGCTCAATAGGGGCTATGTCGTGGGAAAAATCCGCTAGATGACGTACTGTAGGACTGAGGTCCAAAATCAACAGCATTAGTTGTTTCGGACATGGACATCAGTCACACCAGAGGGAGTGGAGATGCGTTGCCGGCCTTTTATGAAGGTATGCTCGTTTCTTGAAGCTCGCTATTGTACCGGTTCGGAAATACCGCTGCGGGAAGTGCAAGTGCGAGTCAAACTAGCCCATGAAGGGTTCCGTAGCAGCAAGTAAGATATTAATTAATTGTAAAACAATTGAATTGATTAAATGAAAGTATTTTTTTTATTTTTTATATGAGAGGTGGCAGACGAGCAGACGGACGAAATTGCGGTTTTTGGTTTATAACGTATAAAAAAAACTAGATCTAGTTGAAACCAATTTTCGTTATTAGTCACATGATAATGTATATCATATATTTCTTTAGTTTTTTTAATTCTTTTATTATAGGTTTCACATTTTTTCCACTTTTATCACATTTTAGTACTCTGGGAGCGTCTCTTGCGCAAAGTATTTTGAAAAAATATATCAGAAACCTCAACATCATTTTTAAGACCTATCCATAGATACCCCGTATGGGTTACGCGGTTAACAAAATACATCTATTTACCAAGTTTCAATAGTGTAGTTCTTATAGTTTTGAAAAAAAGTGGCTATGAAATACGGACGGACAGAAAGACAGACAGACATGTCTGTCTGTCTGAATTAATAAGGGTTCTGTTTTTGTCATTAGGCTTCGGAACCCTAAAAAGGATGAAACATGAAAGATAATAAAAATAGGATGTCATATCTATATAATTATAAGGATATAGTCACAGATCTCACGAGCGCGCGAACAAAATATTCAATAAACTCTGTTTTCGAAATAATATGAACTTTTTTGAGTTCAATAAGGATGAGTGTGACAATAAGGATGAAGTGGTTAATGGCCGAAAATTACGCAGAGGGTCTAATTTAAAGTAGACGTTACGACCAAATTAGAGGTTCCCTCTCTTTCACACACGATGTGTGTCTGCTTTGTTTGGATGCGACAAGTATAGTCTCATTCGTTACGGGACGGCTTCAAATTAAGTCACCAGGACTCATCTATGCTCTTATTATCGGAGACCAAGTGTCACTATGGCTCACTGCGCCAAACTAGTTGGTTCGTTAAATTTTCGATTACAAAATCACCGGACAGGTTTTCGTCATTTTGTCTTGCCTGTTTTTCTTTTTTATACTGTGATGGAACGGTAACTACAGGCCAGATAGACTTTTAGTGGCCAACTCAGGTTTAGTCACGCAATACCTATTGTTTAGTAGGAATAAACTCGAGTTAGTTGCATGGTGGCGTTTTTCAGCGATTACGTAATTATACAATCTTTGCAGTAGTCGGCATTTGAATGGGCTTTCAGCTTACATTGTGTGCTTAATATTATTCGCTTTATATTACTCATGCACGATATATTTATGTCTAGAATCTGACGACGTCAAAGCGTGGTACAAATTGGATGTCTGGTGAGAGGCAAGGTGGGCGGGTACTTTAGCATTCTTTGTAAGTTTTAATAAATTATTTGAAATGTGTAGGCGATAATAAATATTCGAGTGCATTTTACCCGAAAACAAACATTTCGAAGTTCACCGACCAAAATAGAGTGAAATAAAGGGGATTGTGTATTTACTCGTACAGTCGGGAAGACTGGCGCTTAACTACCTGAATAGCAAAAATTGCTTGCAGCTTGCATAGTTTTTTGTTTGAAATTTTTGTATCGTGCGTGCACGCGATTTTCGTTTGAAAGTGGTTAAGCGCGGATCGGTACAGAAATGCGGAACAGTGAAACGCTTCATTTGGAACATCAACTCTCAAATAGATCCGTGATTAATTCAGCTCATTCGGATCATTCGACTCATCGGATCATTCAGCTCATTTGGATCATTCGATTCACTCTCACGAACTCGAGATAAATGGATCTCGAGTTAAGTCAATTGAAACAGTTGAAGCGAACATTAGAAAAAAAAAATGGGTTTATTTCACAAAATCTTTTACCAATTAGAGATCCGGAACAGTGTATCGTTTGGCTTAAATGGATCACTGAGTCGTTTCTAATGATTACTCGAACAAGATATAAACGAGGGAAGCTACACATTGTAATTCCAGCTATCGTCAAACAGCTGATAATATTCAGTTCTTTGTAGCGGCATCTGTGGCTTATTACGTTCTTTGTGAGCATCCGTCGTTTTCATATTGTGGGAACATAGTGGTGTTCCGAAAAGATATTATAGTATCATGTACTATCGGGACTTCGAAAATTAGTCGCATCAATATAAATCGCTCGATATAAACTTTTGATGATACAACCGATAGTACCGCTTGTTAAAAAAGAACCTCCACTTTTTTGATGTAGGTTAAAAGTAGGTGATGCTGTTGCTTTATATCCATACTTTGGACAGTACTACCACATCAAGTGTTACTTAGGCAGGAGGTAGATGCAAGGAGACCAATACGGCACCCAAATTTGCGTTTCAAGGACTACTCCAAGCGGGACATTACCAGCTTCGGAATCCTGACCGATGGATGGGAAGAACGAGCTGCAATGGGACCTGAAAGGAGGCACGATATTAAAATAGGAATATACTGAGACATGACAGAGACTGGCTAGAAAATATGAAGCAGAAAAAGCTCTGTAGTGTCTTGTCTCCAATGGATCTAAGGTGGACGTGCGATCGATGCGGCAAGGTGTTTCGGGCAGCATTAGGGCTTTACAGCCATCAACGTCGATGTTGAATCCTACCAAACTACTAGCTCTGCAACTATCATCAAACTTGACGACCCATTTAGAACAGTGGTAGTGAACTCTGCTTGTGATCCAAGGGTTGCGGGTTCGATCCCCGCACAGTACAAACGTTTGTGTGCATGAATATGTCTGTTTGTATTGGTCTGGGTGTTTCCTATGTATTATAAGTATGTATTTACAAAAGAAATGTATTATATGTATATAGTTGTAATCCCACTGTTGATTCTGATATCCGTAACACAGGTGCTTGAGCTACCTATCTCGGAGTCAAATCAATGTATGTGATGTTGTGAGATATTAAATATTTATATCATCTTTTTATATGCTGTGGCCAATGATGATGATCGACAGTCAAACTTTTTATACTAAAAACAACTTTTAGGGTCAGGTCAATGCCCTACGTATTTGTGTTGTTGTCAAGTAATTATTACACAATTTATAATACCTGATAAGAAAATCTATGTACATATTCCACCAGTTCGCCTGCCTCGTTGGTGCAGTTGGTAGTGCACTTTAAACCGACGGCTGCGCTTGGGGTTCGATCCCGGTGTCGAGCCAAAATGTGTATCTGAGTTTTTTTGTTAAGGAAATACCTGAGTAGGATGGAGTTAATCTAGGTAAATATCCACTAGGACCACCTCGTGTCCATGTGATGAGTTAACCTCAATCAGGTGTCCTTCCAGTCCTAACTTTGTTTCACAATTCCTGAGAAAATATCCGAGACGTGCTAGTTTCCTCATGATGTTTTCCCTCACCGCCGAATTAATGGTAGGAATATGCACATACTATTTGAAAAATCTATGCAAGGAGCGTTCTTTTGCAATAAGATACCATAAATAAATAATTATTTCACAGCATCACATACATTGATCTGATTTCGAGATGGTAGCTCAAGCGCCTGTGTTATCAGAATCAACAGTGGGATTATGTATGTATAAAATATATAATATATAATTATAATCGTAATCCAAATTTGTTTCAAATAGCAGAATGTTTAAAACGATGCACCTATGTACTTAACTGTTTACTAATAAACCCGAAGTACCAGGTATCAGTTTTACTGATTGGAATACATACTGTTTATTTCACTTTTCAGTTCAAGGTTTTGAAGCAGTCGCGTTATAATTTTATTCTATACTCCACATTTGTACATACCAAGTGCTTTAATTATGTAAGTAATACAATTATTGTAGATTACCATTTACTTAGCATGGACAGCCACACATAAATGTAAATAAATTTGTAAAAAGTTTGAATCAATTGTCACGCTAATTTCAAACACGTTTAATTTGATATGGGGACTTTGGACAGATTGTAGTAACCTGGTGGCTTGTAAGTGGTAAGTGAAGCCGTCCCGTAACGAAAAAAAAAACCTGTAGTATTTAAACAAAGGAGACACTCAGCGCGTGTGAAAGAGAGGGAAACTCCGATTCGGTCGTAACGTCTGCTTTAAATTAGGCGCTCTGGATGTGTGGTGGTTTGGATAGCTAGTTATTGCGCAATGGTCGCGGGTTCGATTACCGCACCAAACCAAATGTTTGTTTATGAAACAGATATTTTGTGTTGGGTCTGGATGTTGGTGGTACCTTTGTTGTTCCAGGTTCCGTTGGTTCTGGATGTTCTCTCATTATAATTTAAAAAAAAACCCATTCGATTAACAGCGTCAAAATTTAAAATATTTATAATTCGAAAACAACCACTCATTTTTGATAAATCGCTTTTTTCACACATGGCTGTTATAATCGGAAACCAAAAGCGATCATAAATCAGAAAGTACAGTTGGATAGAAGGAAATGACTTGATAAACAACTTTCGTATTGCAGATGGCATTTTTTCCACCAACTTTTCAAACACCTACTGTTGTGTTTACCCCATTGTAGGCTACTATGCCAATAAGTCACGTTTCCCAAAAAAAGAGGGATGATAGATTGGCTGAATCAAACCTTTACGTTGAAAAGATCACGCGCTTCGATTTTTCATGGAGTGAACGTAAAATTTTGAAATATTCAATCTCTTTTGTTGCGTAAAAGCTTCCATAGTTGGTTGGCTTGCCCTGGCGGGGGTTTTATTGAACATCGTCAGTTCCTAGCAAAATGAATATGATTGTTTTTATGTGATGGATTGTAGACAAGCAGAACATCTGATGGTAAGTGATTGCCACCGCCCATGGACACTCAACTAAACAAAAACTAAACTAAACACTCAACTAAAGTTATCGACATTGCTCACCGGATTAGCAAGCTTAAGTGGCAGTGGGCTGGCCATATTAGCCGCAGAACCGACAACCGATGGGGTAAACGGGTTCTGGAGTGGAGACCGCGTCTTGGCAAACGTAATGTAGGGCGCCCTCTGGCTAGGTGGGGGGACGATCTGCGCAGGATGGCTGGCAAGAGCTGGATGCGAGAAGCCATGGATAGATCACAGTGGCGAACAATTGGAGAGGCCTACGTCCAGCAGTGGACTGCGATAGGCTGATGATGATGATGATGATGATGGACACTCACAAAACCAGTGCGCCCCCGGTATTGGCGTATACTGGGCAGCAGACGCCAATACTGACACCACGTAGGCTCTTCACGCTGCTTTTCTGTGCCGTGGTATTACTCCAGTTGAGCCGACCGATCCATGCCGAAGCGCTGCTCTCCCACGGTAACGGTGGTGACGGTATGAATTTATCAATAATACAGAACTACCATCGTAGTGTTTGCGATTGAATAGGATGGAGACAGATTTGTCTCGCTCTAGCTGGCCTGCTTACATCTACCCTCGGCGTTGGCTGAGAATGCAAGAGACGGGACATTGAATCGCTATCCTGCTCGCACGCTATAAATATTCTTTACACGCCCGCATTCCGCCAGTCTGAATCCTCGAGCGACGGCGAGTGGTTGTATGTCCCCACAAGCTGCTCTATCTGTCCATAGTCGTGATGGACTCGATTTAGGGATTTTAGTGTTTCCTTTTTATTGCTTCTATTCCCTTTTTTATGTGATAGGGTGTAGAGGAGCAAATGGATCATCTGATGCTAAGCAATTGCCGCCACCCATCGACAAAAGCGACACAAATGGATTCACAAGTGCGCTGTCAAACTTAAAACCTCCCTTTCTGTATTTGGCCTGTACCCTCCCTGGATTTGGCCTGTACCCTCACGGCAGCGAAACCTCATTTGTGTAATATTATAAATAGTTTAGAGCTTATGAGGGAACAGATGAACAACCCTACATACATACATACAGCTCAAAATCATAACCCTCCTTTTTGCTTCGCCGTAGTCGAGTAAAAAGTCATGCATGACCCATCTAATTATCTCGTGATACCAGAAGAATTATGTAACAATATTTAAATTTAAGTTTATTTAGTTTGCCGACAGACATTGAAGTTGACGACTTTTTATTAGAAGCTTGTACACAAATCGCATTGAAATCAATACTGCTTACAAATTCTTGAATAATTGTATCTTCTATTGTATATTTTTCGACAGTCAAACATGAAATATTTTATCGGCATTACTTGTATAAATAAAGCATTAACGGGAAGAAATATTCTTGTACTAGTCTAGACGTATTTTATTTCGTTAAAGTTTATTTAAAGTTTTGTGTAAAAGAAAATTAGTTTTAGCTGTGCGTCAAGTTAAATTTTATCATCTTAATATGAAAACACTTACAGAAAACTATTTTAAATTATTCTCAAGAACAACATCTTTTTCAACCCACATGCAGCTCTCTGCAAGTCACCGATATAATATCCTCCAACAGATTGCGGCTACGGCGGCCAATCTCAACGATAAGCCACGTCCGCAGGATATATTATACTGCTCAAGTTTGCGCAAAAACAAGTGCACTCTCTATTCCCTTGCCCTCATACTCTGATGGGACACCAGCGTGACACGACTGGAGAGGGATTGGGCGCAGGACCAACGTGCTTAGCGAGGTAAGGAGACCCGCGGAGTCGGCCCAAAAAGAAACTCTTAGTGTCAGCCCGGAGTCTGAAAGTTGGGGGTCTTGAAGTTGCACCGATTTACACAGGGTAAGTAGGTAAGTGATTCAAAACTAAAAAAAAAAACAGTTCTTACCAAGTATAATTTGATGACAGTACAGCACTGTCGCGTCAGTACTGGATCAGCACTGATTTTTATTGAGCTTGGATACAGTTACCCTGTGTAAATCAGCCATTACAGTGAGTTGCAAAAAGCGTCATTTTAATTAATCCGCAGTTATAATATCACTGGCCTGTCATTTTTCAATAGCACAGAAAGGGACAGTACCATAAAAAATGAAGGATTAAATTTAATTACGCTTTCTGCAGCTCACAGATAGTGTACCAAAAATAAATTCAGCATTAAACGTTAGTACCCCTAAGCGTGTCGTAGTATTAAAAGACAAAATATCGAGTAACATTTTTTTTTTCTTGGTGACTGAAAAGAAACTTTCGAACGATACGTTAACTTCTAAGATGATTTACGTATTGTTAAAAGAGGAGAATATAAATATACCGGTGACAAGTTCTGTTCCTTTATGGATTTAAGGCACTTGATCCTACGATAAAACAAGAAGAGCCAGTAGATAGAAATTTACAATAAGCGTCAATTAACATTTTCACGACATATTAGCATGAAAAAGTAAAAAAAAACGTTTAATCAAATAATAAATTTGATCCTTAAAGCAAAACTTATCTGATTTGAAAACTTCGGAAGTTTTGGAAGTTTTCAAGGAATATTTCCGTCAAATCTGAAGTATTTCTGGAAGTTTTCATCTCTACGTCTAGCCCACAAACACACACACTCACACACATACTTAAATAAAAAGCGCAGTAAATAATTCATTATGGAAGTCTGTAATTAGCTTTACTCAATATTTTTTAGCACTTTCACGTAATATATGTTTTTGTATCGCCGTTGATTTCCTAAATAAAATAAAAACCAGAAATAAGCGCCCTGGTCACATTATACACTTCCATATAGATTCCCCGAGTCTCCTTTCCTTTATCACTTTTAACACCAAACCAAGACATTGGTATCCATTCCTAAATACCTTTTCCCTGTTGAGGTATAAAAACAATACATAACAATTTAACGCTGTAGTAAGAATGTGTCGCCTCTACAATGAAGCCCTGATCTATAGATATGTCTACTTAATGACAACCTGCTTAGTTTCAAACGGACAGCAATAAATAATGTTTCTGAATGTGTATATAATTCAGACCAATATAGCCGGAGTTACTTGTAATATTATTAATGATTAAATATTTTAAGATCGTTTGTTTGCTTTTTTTTATTAGTAGACCTTTTTATGTAGTCTCATTGCTTTTGATGTTTTTAGGATAATGTCTGGACTATCAATGTTATTGTTTTGTGTGTCAATAAATTTATTACTATAATATGATCTGTGTACGTACTGGTGTCCGTGCTGTTTCCTGTCTTTTCTATATAATAATTATAATTGGCAGATAAGCAGACAGATCACTTGATAGTTAGACCACCTATAACATCGGTGGAGTCAAAGACGCGTTAATTCCCTTCTCCCTCTCTCTCGGCATAGACCTCGGGTACCCTCACTGTCGAAAACAGTCTTTTCGCGCATATTTCCTCTCCGATCTCCGTTATCTTGGTCACTTTCTTCATCATCATTTCAGGGGTTCCTCCAATCATTCAAGGTTTCCTCAAAAGCCGTAGCTTTAGAGCCCGGGGTACGTTTGATCATTTCCAGGATATAAAATCTGGTAATAACTGGTCGATCATCATCAGGTAAGATTATGGACAAGCCTTAGCCTACACTCAATAAAAAAAAATGAAGCAACTACATGGTTTAGTCGGTATGCCTCTGGCCGGCTTCTCGTTAGGAGAAGTCCCCGCCAGAGAAGAGCGCGACATAACATTAGGGTATGCATTTGGATCCGAGCATGCACCACTGAATTAATCAAATTTATATGCTTATTTCTACTATGCCGGGGACCGTAAGATGTAGTGGTAGGCCACCAGTCCACCGGGAGCTGCTAGATAGATTTAGCAGCGGTGAGGGAAAACATCGTGAGGAAACCTGCACGTTTCGAATAGTTTCAAAACGTGTAATGATTCGGTTGGCCTGGTTCCTCTGTTAAAGGGAAGAGAAGGTCAGACGGCAGTCACTAAATTGTAATTAACTCGATATTTGGCCGTGTGGTCCCGGCAGAGTAGAATAGGCCACCCTCACTCTTACCGAGGTGTCGTAAAAGGCGACTAAGGTAAAGCTGCTGGCATGATCATCAGTACCCAGAGAAGGAAAACTCAGCATTTATATCTAAACCCTCGCCAACCCGTCTGCCAAGCGTGGTGAGTATGGCAATTACCCTTCATGTGATTGAGGGAGGCCCGTGCTCCAGCAGTGGGGACTTAAATGGGCTGATGATGATGAACCGCGGGCTCCAGAGCGACAGCTTTGGACGCAACTCTGGGATTTACACTCTAAGCTGAGGAGGGGTATTGCGTAAAAACTCAGCTCGTTAGCGAACAAGGTTCTTCTCTTGATGGATTTATTCTAGAAGTGCTTACTTGGATTCAAATATTCAACCTCTTGTACAGGAGACGGTTCGGAATTATGAAATTGCCGTTTTGTATTGCGATTTTCTTAGAAGTTGTGTTTTCCATACTAACACCTTTTTAATTTGCAAAGTTACTATTAATATGTATATATATATTTTATGGACAACGTTAAGTAATGTTATCCTACACATTAATTAACGTTGTCCATTAAAGTAGTTTTTTAGCAAAAATATGTTTTAATAAAAAAACTATTTATTGATAAGAACGTCAATTTTGCAGAATTAAATAGGGATTTTTTTGCACCGAGAATACATTAATATCTATTTAATGCAAAACCCAAAAATAAAGTCTTAAGTCGAAATAAAATTATAGTGTGGTGACTTTTTGCTTCTTAAAGAAGATACACATTTTATTGTGTCTAGAACAAAAACGGAACTTTCATACTTTAATCCCTAAAAATATTGCAAAAAGTCATCATTCTGTGGTAAAAATCACAGAATTAGATTACGCAGATAACAATCGCATTAATGAAATTAACATCTAAAAACGCGACCAATGAAATAAAATAAACGAAGGCTGGGTCATATTTTATGTCTACAATCACCAAGCTTGATGTCAGAAGTCGCTGTATTGGCGTGGCGTGGCTGCGTGACCAATGGCTATTGATCATGGTCTTAAGAGATACGCGAAGGACATTTTTTCACACGAACCGTCAGTAATAAAAAGCCGGCTCTACGTAGAGCGGTTTGACACTTACGTGGCTGGCTTTTGTGTAGGAATTAGGGTGGACTTTTTGTAGATGTAATAGATGATGTGAACGTTTAGTAAATGGGAATAATACGACCGGTACTGTATTATTATCTATTGTTGGGACAACATCGTCTTATGCTCAGGAGAAAGGTGCGGGAGGCAGTGCATAGGTGACGTCACAGCGGCCGCCACGGATGATCCTCGCCACTGAAGCATCACTCTGCCCGAGACTACTCACCTTAGACACTAGCTTTTCGTGTCCTTAATAATGTCCTCCAACCAATTACGGCTACGGCGGCCAATCTCAACGATTAGCGACATAAGCAGGATATATTATAGTGCTCAAGTGTGTGCGCAAAAACAAGTGCATTATTTTTAAGTAATATCCTCCAACTGATTAAGGTTACGGCTGCCAATCTCAACGATTCGCCACGTGCGCAAATACAAGTGTACTCTCTATTCCCTTACCCTCATATTCCGATGGGACACCAGAGGTGATATGACCAGAGAGGGATCGGGCGCAGGACCAATGGCTTAACGTTTTCCGAGGCACGGGGGTACAAGACCGCCAACTTCCAGAGTCCGGGATGACACTAAAAATGTCTTACCGAAACTTAGGTACAAATTTTTGGCACGACCCGGGGATTAAGCCCAACCTCGCGTCTTACTATAATGTTTGTTAACTAAACCGGCAGAATTACAGCACCTTTAAATTTACCGGTTTTATTTATGACATCCTCTAATTGTTAGTTAAGACACTAACATTTATACTAACCGCAAAGATTCGTGGCAGACGGTAGAGTATTTCATTCATTATTACAAGTCTTGAGATTGATCTAATGATGAACAGGCTGAAAACAAAGGCGATGACTAACAGCATCAAACGTAGAATAGCAGTAAATGGGCAAGTAATTAAAGTAAATTCGTCAATGAGTGTATGTATATATATATATATATATATATATTATGTCATAGATGGCAGACAAGCAGACGGATCACCTGATGGTAAGCGATGGCCGCCGCCTATGGACACTCGCGACACCAGTGGAGTCACAAGCGCGCTGCCAACCCCCTTTTCCCCCGAATTTGGCCTCCGGTACCCTCACTCACGCAACAAAACACAGTACAGTGCTGCTTCACGCCAGTTTTCTGTAAGGCCATGGTATCACTCCGGTCGAGCCGGCCCATTCATGCCAAAGCGTGGCTCTACCGCGGTAAAAATATCTACTTAGGCCAGATAGGCAGGAAAGAGAAATCGAGTACCGTATCGAACATGTCTGAAAAAGCTACTGTTGCATGAAAGCGTACACCAAGGGAGACCTTCCAAGTTCATTACCGTGTGTATTATGCTCATTCTCACGTACAGTGCTCAGATTCGAGTATAACGCACCAATATTTTACTTTTATATTTGAGGAGCTCCGGGACAAAAGCCAATAAATCCACTATTACATTCCATATTTTTTTTCTGTTACCTTCGAGTACTCTTACATAACATACATCATTCAGGTCGCATCAAATCTCGTTAAAAACGTACTAAATTATTTTCTTAAGTTGAATAGCTGGACCAAAACCAGACAAATACACGTATTTTTAAGTTACAATCATATTTTCGGGACTATTACCGATAAATCCTTTACAAATTCTTATAGATATTTAACGTAAATTAACGTTATATTAGTTTACCAAACGTCATTAACATTCCAATGTAAATCTTTTTTTTTCCTATAAGTGTATTAATCGGGTTTGCTCCTCATTTGTAGTTGCCCTTTTGTAGTAGTCCCTTTTCAACATCATCATCATCATTTCAGCCAATATACGTCCACAGCTGGACATAGGCCTCCCCAATGTTCTCCATACAGATCGGTTCTGTGCCGCTCGCATCCAATGGATGACAACCTTCACCAGATTGTCCGTCCACATTGTGGGGGTCCTGCCACGGATGCGACTTCCTGTACGTGGCCTCCACTCGAGGACCTTTCCGCCCCAGCGGCCGTCTGTTCTCCTCGCCATGTGCTCTTCCTATTGCCATTTGAGACAAATGCAATCCTTTGGGTTATGTCTGTGAACTTAGTTTCTGCTGATTTCACCAATTCTGATGCGATCACGCAAAGAGACTCTGTCTATTGCTTTATGGGTGACTTTGAGCCTCCTTAATCGGCACATTGTAAGCGGCTACATTTCGGTTCCGTATGTCATCACTGGCAACACATACACACACGTATTAAAGACTTTTGTCTTGAGACACTACGGTAGATGGGCCGAAAATACGCTGCGTAGCTTCCCGAACGCTGCCCATTAGTAGTCCCTTTTGATAGCATTGAAATGGATTTTATTCAACTGCCTTTCTCATTAATACATTTTTCCTCTAACCACTGGGACACATAAATCTCGAATAATTTTGTAAGCAGTAAATCTTATTACCTGTAACAATGTTAGCAATATTAATTTAATATTACGTGAGCGGTAATAAAGTAAAGTTATTTACGCCTATTTGCTGTCCCACTGGCACAGGCCTCCATCATAGAAATCTAGGCTTAATAACCACACTTGTCTAATGCGGATTTGTGATCACAAACCTGGGCAATGTTCTAAAAATTAACTGTCTGTTTGTCGGTATTTCACAGCAAAATGGAGCCACACATTTTTTGTGGATATAGTAAAAGGGATGGAGGGTAGCATAGGGTACTTTTGTTTCTTTCTAATGTGAGAAAAACCGTGGGCAAAAGCGTGTAGGTATATACATTTATAACTTTACCACAAACGATACTTACAGTAGTTGTATCCTACCAGCCATTACTTCAACTGCAAACTAGTAAGAGATAGTAAAAGGGATGGTGAGTAGCATTGGCTACTTTTTGTCTTTCTCTAATGTGAGCAAAGCCACAGGTAAAAGCTTGTAGGTAAATATATTTATAACATTACCACAAATGATAGTTACAGTTGTTGTATCCTAACAGCCATTACTCCAACTGCAAACTTTTGAAGTTTACTCAAAAGCCATAAAAGTCAATAGTGTGTGTATGACTGTTTTGTACTGTTTAATACAATTGAAAACATTGTCTTCTTTCAATACAACAAAGCCACAGCAGTTTTCACTATCGCATCCCAACTTTACTATTCCTAACCCACATTTATTTCCATTAAACTACCACAAGTGTAACATTACAGTTAAAGATAGTCAACTATCATGTAGTTCATTAATGCACGTTGTAAAACCAAGATTCGCTTGGGTCCAAGTTTCTCTGCAGTGGCACTCCCAGCATCTTAACAGTACTTAGTGGTTGAATTTCACAACAGCGCAAATATAACCAGTGCAACCTACGTGTACTTTAAAAGACTTGGACTGGCTCGATGGCGCATTGGGTAGTGGCTCGCGCTTTAAAGCGACGGCTGCGCAAGAAGTCCCGGGTTCCATCGCCGGGACGAACCAAAAAATTGTACTTAAGGTTGCGTTAAATTCTTAGTGTCACCCCGAAATCTCCGAAGTTGGCGGTCTTGTACCCCCGTGCCTCAGAAAGCACGCTAAGCCGTAGATCGTATCACATTGTGTTCCATCGAATTATGAGGGTAAGGGAAAAGAGAGTGCATTTGTATTTTCGCACTTTAAGATATTCTGCGTCGTGGCCAATCAAAGAGATTTCCCGCCTTAACCGTAATCAGTTGAAGGATATTACTTAAAAAGATCAACACTTTAGTAATGAAATGTATAATGAAAGTGACGAATACCTTAGAAAAGCCACATTTAGGCATAAATGGGCTCCAACGGAGTGATACTGGCCTTATAGAAAACGGACATGAAATAGTGAGTGAGGTCCAATTTGGGGAAAGAAACATTTTACAGGTAGTTGAGATTCTATATGTGTTGCCGTGCTCACTTTGTCACGTAACGGAGGGTTACGGAGCTAAAAGGTAGGGGGAAGAAGAAAAGATAAGAATAGAGGGAAGAGGGCTATAATTATAAGTGGTATGTACAATGATGGCTCGTCCAAAAAAACTTAAATCTAACTTAAAACTAACTTAAAACTAGCTATTTACACCGGTACACTACACTAAATATATATACAAGGTAAAAGTTCAAAATGGGCAACCGTGGTAGGGCGGTAGCACAGGGTGAGCACAGGCAGCGCGCCGGTAGGATCCAGTGTCGCAAGAGGCGGGCGGTAGGGCTCCGCCGAGCGCAGGAGGCGGCAAATGGGGCGCGCGATGCAGATACGCGCACGCCGCAAGCCGGCCGCGGGTAGGCGCGACGCGGATACGCGCACGAAGGAAGGTAGACGCGCGTAGGTGCAGGGAGGCAGCACCCTTCGTGCCCCGGCACCGTTACTCTACGGGTAAACGTATGCTGGCACTGTTATAGCTTGAGGTTCTGAGCTTCTTCAGAGCTGGTGGTAGACTGGTGGTCCTGCCCATGTGCGTCCTCTTATATTGCCCATGCGCATTCTATTCTACAACATTTAAATTTTAAAATTCATACAATATAGAATATTCTCGAAACATAGCTAAACTCCACAGTTAAATTTGAATAGACAATTCGATAGAAAAATAAAAACAGTTAGACAACGTCAGCTGTCGGACAATGTCAGATAGACAATCTAAATATTTACAACAATAACTTTAAATTTATTTACAGATAAAAATGTACAAGGAACATTAAAATAACACATATAAGAGTAATGCTAATACAAGACATAATCATAAAATGATATACAAGCTCTATAGCAAACGGAAAACGAAGCTCTATAGTTAACACCAAAGGTAACTTTCTTTATGAGTAGTTATGTAGTATAACGAAGCCCCTGCAGGCTGCGTTACATTTCTCCCACGACCCCAGAAAAATTTTCGACTCAGAGAAAATTTTGATTATAAGGTTAAGAGAATACTATCCTTACTATCAGTCTAACCAGTCAACCTTCACTTAAACATACCATTCCACAATCCAAAAACAATTCAAATCCAGTCACTCTAACAATCACTCTAACATACGAACCAATCACAAAGAGGAGTAGGGTTCACTATCAATGACGCAAACTCCATAGGAAGTACCCTATAAGAATGACTTTAGGCTTATTTAGGGAGTTGTCAGCCGCTCCGTTTCTTAAAACCCATTAGTGTCGATGACCATAGCCGACAATCTAGTCTCTCTCAGGTATTCCCTATCAAAGGACACAAATTTTAAAGGTTGAATTTACCTTTAAAAGAAACGCCTCTGTAGTCAAAGAAGCGCTAAGTAGTAAGTAGATAAGGCAAAAGAGAGCCCTAAAGTTTAGAATTAAAAGGTCAAGAAGCGCCTTTTAAAAGAAAACGTTAAGCAAGTAAGTAGGTACTATAAGAGAGAATCCTATAAGTAAAGAGAGACGAGATTAGTCGCTAAGTATATATAAAAAATATCAGACTGAAGTAGCCAAAAATCAGTCCAATGTGTGTGCAAATAAATACATATAATACTAGTAAAGTCAAACAGTAAGGTAGTCATTTCTTAAAGTCTTTTACATGCCATTTACCGCGGCAACCGTTGCAGTCCTCAAGAATGTATACAAGAGGTGACAATTTCTCAACGACTTTGCATTTAACATATTTAGGTGCTAATTTTGCGCTAAAATATGCACCAGCATTGCTTAAAGAGTAGTCTTTACGCCACACTATATCTCCAACATTGAATTCTTTAAAAGAGTGCCTTAAATTGTAACGGTTAGAATTCTTTACATGAGATATGTGCAGTGCAACCTGAACTCTATCAAAAATTGACGATAGAAGGCCAATATTTCTAGCATATAAATCACGAGGTAAAAAGGTAATTTCTTCTAAGTCGTAACCCTGAGAATAAATAGAACCACAAGTAATGAGTTCACGACCAAATACTAAAAATGCAGGAGTAAATCCAGTTACTTCATTTACAGAGTTATTCATTGCAAACTGAATCTTAGATAGGTGAAGGTCCCAAGACCTATGGTCTTCACCGACCAGTGAAGCTAGTGCGGTAATAATTGTTTTATTGTAGCGTTCTGTAGTATTGACCTGAGGACAATAGTGAGGAGTGTAAGATATATGCGGAATTCTATAACGTCCAAGGAAATTATGGAATTCATGCGATTGAAATTGTGGACCGTTATCCATAATAATTGTTTGAGGTACTCCATGAACTAAGAACACGGAATTCTCTAAGTAATGTATAATACTAGTAGTTATAGCTCGTCTCAAAGGAAAAATAAGTGTATATTTGGTGAATAGACAATTTACAACGAGAATGTACTGGTTACGTCGCCTAGTCATTGGCAATGGACCCATTAAGTCCAAAGAAATGCATTGAAAAGGTCTAGAACAAATTTTGGGTTTTCCCATAGGACCGTAAGGCGAGTGGTTAGAGTGTTTATAAGCCAAACAAGTTTCGCAATTGGAAATAAATTTAGCTATATCTTTAAACATGCCAGACCAGTAATATAACAATGATATTTTTTTGTATGTTTTAAATACGCCCAAATGCGGATCTGTAGCGGAACCATGAGCATTTCTTATCAAAGATTCTCTTTCAGAAGGGATAGGGACTTCTTTCCAGATGAAATCGTCTGTTAAAGAATAAGGAGTATTAGTGCAACGAAATAGTTTATTATCCTTAATCGTATAGTTAGGATAACTTTGAGGATCAGTTAAACAATTACGAAAGATTTTATTATAGCGCTCTAAGTCTAAAGACGTGGCTTCATTCGAAGATAAAGGAGCGATAATATGACTGTCCTCGCTTTTAGAACGAGAAAGTAGATCAGGGACAATATTATCCTTTCCTCTTTTATGTTTCAGCGTGAAATTAAAGCAAGAAAGGCGAAGTGACCAACGAGCGAGTCTACCAGAAGGATTTGTTAAATTCAAAAACCACTTTAATGCGGCATGATCAGTGTATACAGTAAACGGTTTGCCATTGTCAAGATAGCACCGCCAATGTTCTAAGGCAATGATAACAGCTAGAGTTTCTCTTTCAGTAGTAGAGTAGTTTCTTTCATTTTTGTTAAGTGATTTGCTCATGTAGGCTATAACAACTTCTTTGTCGTTAACCGTTTGAGTAAGCATGGCTCCAATGCCAGTGTTAGATGCATCACAATGCACAGAAAACGGTTGATCAAAATCAGGGCAAGCAAGAATTGGGGTAGTTACAAGATATTCCTTTAGTTTCAGAAAGGAAGAGTTAGCCTCAGAACTCCAAGAAAATTTCGGAGAAGTTTTAGCAGATGATGTTAATTTATTAAGAGGTGCAGCTATAGTACTGAAATTAGGAATGAACCTACGAAACCAACTACACGTACCCAGAAATTTACGCACTTCTTTGCGTGAAGTAGGTACAGGAAAGTCCATAATAGCTTGAATTTTGCTAGGATCAGCTCGTAAACCATTATCGTCAACAACATATCCAAGGTACTTTAATTCTTTCTTAAAAAAATGACTTTTTTCAAAGTTAATGGTAAGTTTAGCGTAAGTTAATTTTTCAAGCACTTTAATTAAAAGTCCTATGTGTTCTTGGAACGAGGAGCCTATGATAATAATGTCATCAAGATAACAGAACACTTTGTTGTCAAATTCAGGAGTGAATAAGATATCCATTAACCTCTGCTGTGTAGCAGGTGCATTAGTTAAACCAAAGGGCATAACAGTGAATCTGTACATTCCTCTACCGGGGACATAAAAGGCGGTCTTATCCCGATCGTCCACATGTAAAGGAATCTCCCAGAAAGCTTTAGCGATATCGATACTCGATAAAAATTTAGCGTTTTTGAGATGGTCAAGTATTTCATTGATAAAAGGAAGACTATAGGCATCCCTACGAGTAACTGAGTTGAGTTTCCTACTATCGACACAAAATCGCCATTCGCCATTCTTTTTAGGCGTAATAAGAACCGGAGACAACCAAGGGCTTTCACATTTCTCAATAACCTTCCACTCAATCATTTTATCCACCTCAGCAATTAGAGCCTTTTGTTTCTCGGGAGAGAGTCTATAACAACGTTGTTTAATAGGCAGCGTATCTCCAGTATCGATACGATGGCTAACCAGATCAGTACGACCAAGTTCACCCTTAGCTTCAAAGGAAATTTGCTTAAAACGCGAAATAATATCATCAGCGATAACCTTTTCTTCAGAAGTAAGATTTTCGTAAGGTAGGATTTGTTTCTCCACAGAGTTGTTAAAGTGGGATGGTTTATTAAGAGAAAAGGCACACGATAAAAGTTTGGGAACCAAATTAAATTCCCTCCAAAAGTCAACACCAAGTATCAAAGACGGGTATATTTCAGGAATAACATATGTTTTAATAAGTCTAGTTTGGTCGTTAAAGGTAAAAGGAAGAATAAAAAATCCTAAAGATTTAACACGATGCTTACTAGCAGTGCTAACCGTAATATAATCAGACTTGGATAACGAAAAGCCCAGTTCCAAAATTTTAAAGTGCGAGTTATTACCTAAAATAGTCATTGAACTACCGCTATCAAGTAACGCCGTAAACTCAACATTTGAAATAGAAACGTTAATAAAAGGACGGTTAAAATCTCTTTCGTTGTCGTAGTAAACTGAAGAAGTTCCATAACTTGCGAAAAAGTTCTTAATTATTTTTAACCAATTATGCCAGTCATCAACATCAAAATTTTCTTTTCGTTTAACCAAGTCATATGTTAGTTTTTTGAGTTAGAGGATGAAGAAGGTTGAGGCTTGTCAGCTTTACATTTCGGGCAATCCGGAGCTCTAAAGTCTTTCAAACCACATTTAAAACAGACTAAGAATCTTGGTTTAGTGCAAGAATTCAAAGAATGACCATTTATTCGACATCGAACGCAAAACAAATGCGCCTGAAACTTGGGAGCATTTTCAGATATCGCATGTGCAGAATTTTTATTCTGCGAAGAAAAGTTCGTACGAAAAGGCTTAAAGTTATTAGATTTATGAGAATCATAATTAGGAGTGAAAGAATGCTTAGAGTGAAAAGTATGTGTAACATTAGGTTTAGTGTTCGGTAAAAGTGTAGAATCGTGTTTAGGTTTATAGGATAATTCAGGAATAAGAGTATTCATTTCAGGTTCTTTAAAATTATTGTCGCGGTCAATACAGCGCTCAAATTGTTGACATACAGAAATTAAAGAGCCAATAGAATCAACTTTATTAAGAGCAACAAAAGAAGTATAACAAGGACGGATGTTACGTAGAAGTATTTGCAGTTTCTCCTGCTCAGGTAATTTCTCGCTCAGTCTCGAAAACATTTCAAACATTTTCGGAATATAAACCATAATAGACTCAGATTTACCCTGAGTACGAGATTTTATTGCCTGCAGTAGTTTATGGTCATAATCAGAATGGCCAAAGTCCTTAATTAACAACTCGGAAACGCGATCCCAAGTTAACGAAGGGTCACGACTTAGTTGGAATTTAAACCAATAAGAAGCATCGTCCTCAAAAATGTTGAAGGCCGAGCTTATAAGTATTTGCTTATCAAGTTTGTTCGTAAGTAAAATTCATCAATTTTCGATAGAAAAGCTCTAGGACAAGTTGTCCCATCAAAAGTAATTTTTTTTAGCTCATTTAGATAATTGGGTAAGAGAAAATTATGAAAAGGTGGCATACAGTTAGGTTGAGAAATCGGCAAGGGTGAGTCCAAAGAGGTTTGTACCTGTGAAGTCTCAGCTGGTTTTGAAAAAGCGCCAAAACGTTCAGTCAAAAGAGTAAACTTCTTTTTTAAGTCGTCATAGAGTTCTATAAGGTTTGAGTCGCTGTCACTTACATCAGTGTCAATTCTGTCAAGTCGATAAAATAAGTGGTTTATATAAGTTTCAATTTTCTTAAATAATTTCAGATTACCCGATTCGTATCGGTCCAACATCGAAGATAAATATAAGATTGTAGAAGAAGCTTGTGACAAATCGTCACTCAGAGGAACGGGAGAATCAATAATGTCCTCCGTAGGAAAATTACGAAGCAATAAAACAATTTGTTTTCTAAGCGATACAAGATTATCCGCAGGAGTTTCGTTCCTAATTATAAGTTCGTATTCAAGTTCCGCCTTATTAAGTAAATTAAAGTTCATAAGACGAGCCATTTCTAAGATATTTGTAATTTTAAAGCAATAAAATATTTACAATAGTTTTTATTTTATTTACTTTATTTTAGTGAGAAAAATAGAGGAAGAATAGGGAAAGAAATATCTAAGAAGTAAGAGACGTCTAATAGGGAGCCAAAAGGTATGTTATATACAGAAACTTGTGCAAGTTTATTTTAGAATTTTGAGAACAGGGAGGGATTCTATAGAGTTGGGCGCCAAACTGTCACGTAACGGAGGGTTACGGAGCTAAAAGGTAGGGGGAAGAAGAAAAGATAAGAATAGAGGGAAGAGGGCTATAATTATAAGTGGTATGTACAATGATGGCTCGTCCAAAAAAAACTTAAATCTAACTTAAAACTAACTTAAAACTAGCTATTTACACCGGTAAACTACACTAAATATATATACAAGGTAAAAGTTCAAAATGGGCAACCGTGGTAGGGCGGTAGCACAGGGTGAGCACAGGCAGCGCGCCGGTAGGATCCAGTGTCGCAAGAGGCGGGCGGTAGGGCTCCGCCGAGCGCAGGAGGCGGCAAATGGGGCGCGCGATGCAGATACGCGCACGCCGCAAGCCGGCCGCGGGTAGGCGCGACGCGGATACGCGCACGAAGGAAGGTAGACGCGCGTAGGTGCAGGGAGGCAGCACCCTTCGTGCCCCGGCACCGTTACTCTACGGGTAAACGTATGCTGGCACTGTTATAGCTTGAGGTTCTGAGCTTCTTCAGAGCTGGTGGTAGACTGGTGGTCCTGCCCATGTGCGTCCTCTTATATTGCCCATGCGCATTCTATTCTACAACATTTAAATTTTAAAATTCATACAATATAGAATATTCTCGAAACATAGCTAAACTCCACAGTTAAATTTGAATAGACAATTCGATAGAAAAATAAAAACAGTTAGACAACGTCAGCTGTCGGACAATGTCAGATAGACAATCTAAATATTTACAACAATAACTTTAAATTTATTTACAGATAAAAATGTACAAGGAACATTAAAATAACACATATAAGAGTAATGCTAATACAAGACATAATCATAAAATGATATACAAGCTCTATAGCAAACGGAAAACGAAGCTCTATAGTTAACACCAAAGGTAACTTTCTTTATGAGTAGTTATGTAGTATAACGAAGCCCCTGCAGGCTGCGTTACAACTTTCCATCCATCCATCTTTTCGTATGCCATCTAGGTATAACTTAAAGAAGTGTGAAATCCCATCAAAAACGTATATGCAATTAAATTAAAAATTAAAATGTATTTAGTTCAAATATTCACCCATATGGACATAACATAATAATAATGCATCTGCTCACTTTCCGTTTTAGTCAAAAGCCTGCAGAAACATGGAACTCCCCACTCAATCATGGCAGAGCAAAAGAAATTGCAAAAATGAATATAATTTTTATAATAATGCATTTATATGATGCAATAATCTAAGAATATCTCAGTTCGATATAATGATTAACAATATACAACAAATTGACTAAGTAATTTTTCATAAGATGGTAAACACACTATAACCGTGCTTAAACTTAATGATAACCTTGAGATTCCGTATAAAAGTTTACTAGAGCGCCTTTCGTCAAAACGTGCTTGAAAAAAATTTCAAGCACGTTTTTACGAAAGACTACACCAACTGAAAATATCTATTATTTTTTTGTGTCATAGATGGCAGACGAGCAGACGGATTACCTGATGATTTGCCGCCGCTCATGGATACCCGCGACACCAGTCTTATAGTTCTTAAGTTTTAAATTTTGTGCAATACAGTATTGCTACTGGGTGTCCGCATACTGTGATGTTAAATACTTAGCGGTTGAATTATATCTAGCACCGTTTAACCTTTAGCTTTAATTGTTGCTGTGGGTAACCGTTCCGTAAGGATGCGTGGTGTGAGCAAAAAAAATGGTTTGTCTCATCTTTGCGGTCACCGCTCGGTGCGAAAAGTGAACGGTTATCTTCCTAGGGTTTTCAATGATTCCTTTTTTGTAACTAATTTGAGTTGAAACAATGTATGTTTAATAAATAAATGTATGTTGAAAGCTAAGCTTTTATCTTTATACTCTCTACCTATGATAAATTAAATGTCTAATTTTGTAGGCCTACATATTTAAAAAAAAAGTGTATTTTCATTCTTACAAGCCACATCTTCACGAGAACTGAGACTACGATGAAATCATCTCGTAACGAATGTGGTTATACCGGTCGCTGTTATACCCACTGTACACTGATGTAATAGTTATTATACCATAATTTGTTAAAAAAAACTTCATAAAATTTAAAAAAATACCATACTAATTAGTACCTACTCTTTGGACCAATTCTTACTCTCTATTTGTTCAACGCAGACGAAGTTGCAGGCAAAAGCTAGTCTATAATGAAATTGGAATATCGTCGAGTAAAATAAATCACAAACTTTGTTCGTATTTGCTGGCGCTGCGATTTTTTCATCCCAAAACTTGTTCTCGAAATACGATATGGGATAATCTGAATTACTCGTATTATTTTTTCAATTCAGATTACGTTTCACTGTTATAATACGGTTGAAGATAGTTTTTCTCTGAAAACGAAAAAAGATACCCCTGTAAGTTCAATTTTATAAATTGCACGCATATGAAGGCTTTTGAACGTAATGTAGGTATCTTTCTAATATGATTATAGCAAGTGGGGAATTCTTTATCAAACGAAATATAAGAAATATTTTTTCAAAGAAACGAGCATTATTCAACTAGACGTCTCGATGCTTTATTGATTCTGTCCTGTTTAAATATGAGTAGATAAAAGTGACTAATGTTATATTTTTATTTGAACATTTCGTCAAACAAATGTAATTGAGTACTATATCATTTCTGCAAAAGATGAAATCAAATATCATTATCATTAGTATAATGATTTTAAGCCTTCTTTTAATAATATCTATATTACATTATGCTTTTTCATCTTTTGCCGCATTCATATCAAATGCAAGAACAAATTAATTTGTTTTTGTCAAATAACCTATCTGAAGGTATACATTAACTCTCCCTATTCGTTTTATAATGGGCTATTAACGCGAGGTCAATTGCCAGATAATATTTCAATTGAGTGAAAATGGTTTTACTAAAATTTAAATTGTGAGTTAATCTAAGAATTGGCGACGACCCATTTGGAACAATGGTAGTGAACGTCTTTGGTCCAAGGGTTGCGAGTTCGATCCTCACACAGTACAAACATTTGTGTGCATGAACATGTCTGTTTGTATAGTGTGCATAATATGTAGTATAAGTATGTATTTATAAAAGAAAAGTATTAAATGTATATGTTTATTATGATATCCGTAACACAGATGCTTGAACTACTTACCTCGGAGTCAGATCAATGTACGTGATTTTTTTTTATTTTTACATTTAGCCTGCGTCGTTCTGCTGCTGGGCAAAGGTCGCCAAAAAGCCGCCATTTGCCCGAGAAATGGTCAAAATCATCACGCCATCTGTTTTTAGGCCTGCATCTCGGTCGACGAAATATTTATTTAAAGGAAAAATAAAATCTTAGAATTTGATTAGTTATTAGTAATTAAGAGCCTAAATACAAATCTGACGTAACTTTCTCATCCGTCATCATCATCAGTCCACTTATAGACATAGGCCTCTACAAATGTTTGAAATTTCACCGATTCTCAGCTACGAGCATTTAAGCTCCTGGAAACCACCTCAGCAAATCGTCACTTAACCTGACCTACGGGTACCGAGAATAAATTTAGGTACGAGTATGAATAATCAGCAATAACATTTGCTTATACTGCTAAATCTAACTTTTAGGCTGTACCATCTACATTTGAACGGTGAATTTAGTAATTGCGATTGGAGACGGATTGCGATTGCGAGATGCGGATTCCGATGCTCGTGCACTTAACATTGAAGTCGAATATAGAGATTTCATATTTTCCTTTATATTAAAAAAAAAAAATAAAAATAAAATATTTATTGCAAATAACTTAAATCTATTACAAACTTATGGTCACAATCTTACATATTATAGTACTTATATTTGACATTTTGCCTGAACTAGGATACCCTGTGTTTCAGGCTAATAAATATGTCCTAGAAAACTATATTGGTAAAAACAATAAATTACAACTTAAACTTAATATTAGGTACACTACGCTACGCTATAAAATAGGTATATAAAGAAATAGTTATTTTTGGAATGAAATGAACTTACAGAACAGTCTTCTTCAGTTATAATTAATAAACATACCGTTTCATTAACATATATACATAGATAACTTTGGTTCTCTGCCGGATCACCTCATTTCGGATTCGATCTCGGAGAGAGACGCCGAGCATTGCTCGTTCCATAGCCCGCTGAGCGACCTTTAACTTGTGGACCAGCCGTACCGTAAGTGTCCACGTTTCGGCTCCGTATGTCATGACAAGTAGGACACACTGATTGAAGACTTTCGTCTTTAGGCACTGTGGTATCGACGATACGAAGACACGACGTAGTTTTCCAAATGCTGCCCAACCTAACTGGATTCTCCTATTCACCTCATCCTCGAAGTTGTTTTTACCCAATTGCAAAGTCTGCCCGAGGTATACGTATTTTTGAACAACTTTTTTTCGATTGCTCACCGGATTAGCAAGCTTAAGTGGCAGTGGGCTGGCCATATTAGCCGCAGAACCGATAACCGATGGGGTAAACGGGTTCTGGAGTGGAGACCGCGTCTTGGAAAACGTAATGTAGGGCGCCCTCAGGCTAGGTGGGGGGACGATCTGCGCAGGATGGCTGGCAAGAGCTGGATGCGAGAAGCCATGGATAGATCACAGTGGCGAACAATTGGAGAGGCCTACGTCCAGCAGTGGACTGCGATAGGCTGATGATGATGATGATGATATACATAGATAGATAGGTATTAAATCAATGGCGTGTGCACGAGATTATAGGTCCCCTGTCAACACTTGAGAACGCATTTACTATAACGGTAGTCGGTTCTATAATTTGAGGCTGATAACCCATTGCGTTTTTTTTTTATGACACAGGTGGCAAACGAGTATATCATCTGATGGTAAGCGATTGCCCCCACCCATTGACAACCGCAACACCACTGAAGTCACAACTCTACCTTAACTTACTACCTTATTTTCTTGATCCTATTAGCTATATTACAGACGATCACTAATTTTGGATTCAATCCTGCAGATAAATCGCATATGTATTAACTATTAAATAGTATATCTGATTCTTAAACAATACATTTTAATATATCGATTGCTCGCTTGCCTCCCTTTCTCATAAAAAAAAATGTTTTGTTTTTTTGGGTAAAGCAATATTTTGCAATTTATTCTCAAGTAATAATACACTTAACATTTTTTCGACAGCCTTCGTGTGGGACTCGAACCCACGATCTTTTGCTAACCGGGCAACTGCTTTACCGAGAAAGCAACCGGAGACCTTGGTATTGTATGACCTTGGTATGGTCGGCTCACGGCGAAACAAAAAGCACTTACAAAATTCATGGACATACCAAGGTCTCTGGAGCTTAGTCGGTAAAGCAGTTGCCCGGTCAGCCAAAGATCGTGGGTTTGAGTCCCAGCCGAAGACTGTCGAAATTTTTTTAAGTGCATTAATTTACTTGAGAATAAAGTTTAATGTGTAAAAATCTGATATTCAGGTTATTTGGAAGTTTTGGAACGAAATAAGACAATACGAGAAATTGTTCCAAAAAATACGTGAAAAAAACACTCGTTGGCTAAAATAAAACGTACTTAACGCTTAAAATGACTTTTATGTTAACAAAGTTAGGAGCCTTAATGAGTCGACTGAAACAAGATGAAGCTTTTAACGGGCCGCCTATTTCTACTTCTTAATCTTGACTGATGGTCTTGAGCTAAGTCCGGGTAATCTCTGTGAATACCTGCGTATCGTCGGGGAAAATTAGTGAGAATCCATAGCGAGTGTATGATATATAAGCCTATTAATTATGGGAGCTCACAAAAGCTGAGCGTTGTAAGCAGACTTGAGACCAGGAAGAGTAATACAGATGGTTCACTTGGTTTAGTTCTAGTTTACGTAATAAATTATGGGTAAATTTTAAAGCTTAAAAGATGTTTTTTTTTAGCTTAAACAAAAAAAAAACAAAAAAGAAAGCTAAATCAAAATTATATTAGAAAAAAACGTCAATTGGATTATCATAATCCACAGGTGTTGCTGGTGTCCATAGGCGGTGGCAATAGCTTACCATCATGTGATTCGTCTGCTCGTCTGCCACCTATAACATAAAAAAAATTAAATTCAATCACTAAAAAGAAAATGTTTCATAATTTGTACTGAAAATATTTAGTTTTCTTTATTTATGGTAACATTTTTTATGTAGTTATTTAAAAGGTAGGTATATAAATATACCTACGCCGTGTGGTCCCAGGCAGAGTAGAATAGCCACTCTCACTCTTACCGAGGTGTCGTAAAAGGCGACTAAGGTAAAGCTGCTGGCATGATCATCAGCACCCAGAGAAGGAAAACTCTGCATTTATATTAAAACCCTCGCCAACCCGTCTGCCAAGCGTGGTGAGTATGGCAATTACCCCTCATGTGATTGAGGGAGGCCCGTGCCCCAGCAGTGGGGACTTAAATGGGCTGATGATGATGATGATGATATAAATATAAAATGCAATGGCGGTTAACGACAAAACTTCTAACACGTTTTGTCGTTAACAACTTTGGAACAACATCAAACCAACCTGTATTTTTAGTGTCTGGATCACAGATCAATTTATATGTGTCTGTCTGAGATGCAATTAAATATATTTTAATTTACATATCATAGGAATATATACCTATTGTGTATATATATTAAATGCTAAGGCTATTTTACTTTAAGGTTTCTACCGTGGTCGACAGGGGTGATACCACGTCCACTCAGAGGCATTACCATGAGTTTCAAATACTGTCCTCGCTATCCAAAACTATTGCTCTGTCTCTTTCACATGCACCCCAATGAAAGGGACAAAGCAATAGCTCATGGTAAGGGTACAGAAAACCGGTGTGAAGCTGCAATTATTATTTTTTCTTTATTTTGGCACAAACAGTCATTAAGAAGCAATACATATAAAATAAAATAAATGTGCTGTGTTTATTAGCGTGAGTAAGGTACCTGAGGCCGAATCCGGGGGAAAGTTTAGCAGCACACTTGTGAATCCTCTGGTGCCGTGGGTGTCCATGCCCGTTGCCATCTATCACATAAAATAAAATTCCGGTGTCTGAATGTAATCTAATAACTATTTGTTCACATTAAGGTGACGGGTAGGGCAAACTAGCGACGCCAATCGATTTTAATTTTTAGCTACTAAACCGGATCTATTTTAAACAATTTCGGGATTACAACCTCTCGGCAAACACCTATTCTATTTATTTAATACTTATAGTTAACTGTTTGGTCTGCTTTTGCTCTCGAATTTAGGATTACCGCCAAAAGTGGCCGCTTTTGGCGTGAATTAGTTTTTCGCCGTCGCGTTAGACCCAACATTTCTGCATGGTTATTTAATAAATAGTATACAATTTGCCGAGAGGTTGTAACCCCGAAATCGTTTAAAATAGCTCCGGCTTAGTAGCTAAAAATCGCTAGTGTGCCCTACCCGTCACCTTAACAGTTAAGACTGTGTACGTACACGTATGTTAGACACCGCGCCGGCGCGTGATTTCTTTTGACGCGCCGCGCTGCGGTCGATTTTCATAATTTTCGTTTTGTGTTTTGTCAAAGAAAAGCTTTATATTGTTTTTTCAAAAATGTTTCTTTTTAAAAAGTGTGATTTATTTTTCAAATTTAATTTTATTTCATATTGATAAAAACTTTAAGTCTGCTTATTACGATTGTATTTTGATTAAACCTAGAATAATTGAGTCAAATCTGCAGGTTACCTACTTTTTTACTAGTCAATGATTTTTAAGTATATACTCAAAGGA
Organism: Marasmia exigua; assembly: GCA_019059595.1. Taxonomy (NCBI): domain Eukaryota; kingdom Metazoa; phylum Arthropoda; class Insecta; order Lepidoptera; family Crambidae; genus Marasmia; species Marasmia exigua. The sequence goes on from CM032466.1 coordinate 8,319,401, forward strand.
CTAGATCATTAATGCTATACCTATTATAAATAAATACATAAGCACTAGATTTTCATAGTTTACGTTTTGTATTTTGTCAAAAAAAGTTTATATTGATAATTATTAATGCATAAATAAAAACACCAAGGCTCACCGGGGACCACTCGCCCCGGCAGAGTAGAATAGGCCACCCTCACTCTTACCGAGGTGTCGTAAAAGACGACTAAGGTAAAGCTGCTGGCATGATCATCAGCTCCCAGAGAAGGAAAACTGCATTTATATCAAAACCCTCGCCAACCCGTATGCCAAGCGTGGTGAGTATGGCAAATACCCCTCATGTGATTGAGGGAGGCCCGTGCCCCAGCAGTGGGGACTGAAATGGGCTGATGAAGAAAAACACCAAAAATAAAAGCTTTTCTTTTTAAGAAATCTTCGGTTCATGGCCGCGCCACCGAAATGCAGCCGCCGCCGTGGAATTTTTCAGGCCAAGTTGCCGCCGTGAATTCGGGCAACGGCACCCATATCTAGTGTATTATCAAAGTTGACGTTCTGTACTCCACTACTCATAGTCGCCGCTAGAAATCTTAATGATCGTGTGATCTTTCCGCTGAATTTGCCACGTCGGCAAAATTATCTCGAAGGCGATGCGTTTCTGTGGCTTGGCTAAATTAGGTCTGGTAATTTTCTCCTTGCTCCTTTTCTTCATTAATAATCATATCATTTTATATGTTTCATATAAGGAAAAGGTTAATGTTTCTAACATTATCAGTCATCGCAATAGCAACTGTAAATAAATCACGAGTGGGCGTGAAAGTTCACAAATCTAATTTGTGTTGGTGTGTGTCACAACCATCGGCATCCTAAGTCGATGGTCACGACAAAAAATTGCAAAACAGAAAACGGACTTCAACAACGCGAAACTACTATAGCTTGAAAATGTCTGATTGGATTGAAAATAATATGAAAATTTTGTATTGAATTTAAATGTAATTGAAAATATGGTAGTACGCATACGGGCAGAAATAATTATACCAAAATACTTTGTTCTCCGGTCTTATCTTCATTTTCGAGCTGGTACCTAAAGGCTTCTTAGCATCTTCCCAGTTTGTGTTGTAGAATAAAAAAGTGAAAATCCTCACTACTTATATCTATATTAAACGAGCAGCCTACAAAAACTCCATAACAAAACATCCACTTCGCATTCACAACTTACAACGAAGTGTATTCACCCCGTTCTCATTAAAATGTCTCATACAACGAGCATGTGCTGTGACGTCATTAGCTAGTAATCACGTCACACACTGCGGGATTGCTGAGCCTTTTGTTTGTTTCACATTCATTCGTACGTCACTTTTTGTGCGACTCCCGACTGTGAAATGTCAAGCAATATACTGCTAGCTCGAATGACATTAATATTTAGATATTTTATGTGCAGAGAAGGTGAAAATATTGTAGTAATTACATTGCTTTTGGTATGCAAGAAACATGATGTAAAAAAAAAAGAAAAACAAAAATCAAAAAAGAGCTTATTCCTCCCTTAAGAGCCGGCAACGCATATGTGATGCCCCGTGTCGCAGCTGTTCATGGGCGGCGGTAATTCACTTACCATCAGGTGAGCCGTCTGCTTGTTTGTCTGCCATAATGTAAAAAAAAAGATGTTTCTGACTTATTAAAAGCAATTAAAAACATTTTTGACCCCGGTTTAAAACGAAAAATTCAGGTGTAATAAGTTTACCGACCAACTGATTTTGCTTAGATTACTATGCACATAATTGCGGGCTTTAAGACTAAGACGAAGCAAAATTGGTTCTTATCTATGCTATTCTATTACTCAAATCCTTTTATTTAATGTTCATATGGAGAAAGTTGTGACAAAATGTAAGACGTCATGGCTGCCGAGCCGTCGTAGACCAGCGGCCATCAAACAACACACTCCCGACTAATTCACCTTTCAAACAAAATGAAAAAAAAACTTTTGATTTGACATTACACTTTATTCATCCGGATGTCAAACTTAAGAAATTCGTGACGTACAGTCTGGAGATCCAACAGTTTCGGATAAATCACTTAGTATTCGAGATTACGGTCTAAAAATAAGTCTGTCGGGGTCTCGCTGGTGGAATAAATATGGGTTCAGCGAAAGTCGATCAATCAGACAGACAGCAGTAATTTTTAATGCGTATACTAAATGATACCGCACACCAGCGCCATTTTATTTATATTAGAATATTTTGGCGTTACAGAGCGATGGTAGCTCAGTCAGAAAGAAAACGTGTAACCATGATCAAGTTGGTTTTCCCCTGGATAGTGGAAGTCAGACGGCATTCTTTTACCCCAGCGTATTTTTGATCTATTGTTTTACCGACTATTTAAATACTTCTGTAGTACATACCGCTTTTAAGCGGATAGTGTGTCCATGAACTTTTAAGCTCCTAAATAATTTTGGACAATAATTTCGATATGTACATTCTCTAAGCATTTTTTTATGTGATATGTGGCAGACGAGCAGACAGACCATCTGATGGTAAGCGATTACCGCTGCCCATGGACACCTGCGACATCAGTGGACACAAGTGCGCTGCTAACCTTTAAGTCCCCTTTTCCCGGATTGGGTCTCTGGTACCCTCACTCACGCAGAAAAACACAGCACAGTGATGCTTCACGCTGGTTTTCTGTAAGGCCGTGGTAACACTCTGGTCGAGCCGGCCCTTTGGCTCTCCCATCTCCATTGTAATCGGTTTGGTGTGCTAGAATAAACACATTTTCCGGCTGCGTCCAAAAGCATCGCTTTGGAGCTGAAGGTATAGGTATTTGAATCGTGATCCAGGATTTGGGAAGTCCAGAACTAACGTTAACTTTGCAACCCTTAGACAAGGGAATCTAATACACGTTGTAATACAACAAACCTTAAATGTGTTATGATGAGCAGTACCTACCCGACTCGAGAAAAAAAAAAGAAATTAATTTTATCGTAAAATTTAGATTTGTTACTCGTAGTCATATTGTGTTACATAAGAACTTTCAGTTATCTATTTACTAGCTAGAAATACCAACGCAGTCTGTAATAATGTCTTTATTCTACCAGCAAACTATCAAAGAAATGGACGTCTAAAAGGACGTCTTATCTATTCGACACACTTATCTAAAATGCCATAAAACTAAAACGCCGTATCAAAGCAGTGTCCAAAAGCGTCACGCAACCGCAGGGGGACGGATGTTGAGATAAGATAAGAAGAATTAAAATGGGGACGGCATTCTACATGGAGCAATCAAAAGTTACAGCTCGATAAATTTTTAGGCATCCACTAAATTCAGTTATAACTTACAATATATGGCACAAGAGAACCACTGTGCTACTTAAAGAGGGAGATAATAGCAAGTACGTCCATGCGCATAATAGGTACTGCTGTCATCTCTGGGATGGATCCGCCAAGTCTCAGCTTGCAGCTCTAGATTCTGTAGAAAAGCGTGCCAGACGACTCATTGGCGACGCACCTTTCGACAAGGCTAACTTACAAAATCTCGCCCACCGTCGAAAAATTGCGTGCATGACGATATTCTATAGAATACACTTTGGAGAATGTGCGAAGGATCTACCTGAGCTAGTTCCGCTGGCCCCATTCCATTATCGGGATACTAGGCGAAGACTGAGTTACCATCCCTATATGGTTGAAGTTCCAGCTATCCGCACTAAGCGCAACGTAAACTCCTTTCTGATGCGAACAGCCAAGGAGCAAGCCAACAAGCCAACCCGTTGCCCGCCGATGTATTTTCTGAACAATATAACCTCTTTAAGGCAAGAGTGAATAGGCTTTTCTCGGCCAAGCATGGCCCATCTTGGACCTCATCTTCACTTAACATCAGGTGAGATTGAAGTCAAATGCTTGTCTGTCGCATAATAAAAAAAACATAAATAACAGACGTTTCAACGAGCTCTGCATTAGGGACCTCCGTGAAACTAAAGGTTTATAAGATAATGAATGAATGAATGAATGAATGAATGAATGAATGAATGAATGAATGAAAACTTTATTTGGCACAATACAAAACAAGGAAACTTAATTAGAAACATAACCTAGACATAAATCATTAACAAAAAGTAGGACAACATTATCCCTGTATGCGCCAAAGAGGCGGCCGCTCAGCATTAGTCGGTGCTGATCCAAAAGACCAACCCCGACGCTGGTTTTCAGCGACTACCATAACATTATTTTAACATTTAACAGATAAGATAATTATTTATTAGGCACCTTTATTTTTTACAATTAATAATACATTTCAAACAGTACAGTAGGAACAAAGTACATACAGTTATAGAAACAGTAGGCACCTAATAGGTCTTCGCTTAGCATAATGTCGAAGGCACGATGTACGCATCACGACGCTGAACTTCCGCCATAACAATGCATTAAAGATTTTGTCCGTGATGTGGCAGTCTTTAACTTCGTATTCCACATTGAACCTCTCCCTCAGACCGGTAGGGAAAGCTCTTCATTAATGGCTGGTGATGTTGCATATGCATCTTCTACTGCTTATACAATGGGGAATATTCTAAAGAATGGTTTGGACTGATTCGAAATCGTTCCACTCGACTGCAACTAAACCCCCCATAATTTCATCTAGATGTCGATGTCAATCCACTGTGCTTTCTCAAGCAATTTGATGCCTTGCAGGACAATATTCTGAGATATACTGTCGCCAGCGTTATTTCAGGACAGATACGACCGTCACATAGCTAGGCGATCAGACGGCCGTTGGGTTGAAGGGGTCCTCGAGTCGAAGCCACGTAGAGAAAGTCGCAGCCGAGGCAGGGTCCTCACAAGGTGGACCGATAATCTGGTGCAGTTCGCGGGACCGTTCTATGTGAAGAACATTTTGGGAGGATTATGTCTAGCAGTGGGCGTCTTTTTGCTGAAATTATGATGATGATGACGACCAGCAAGCCTTTTAAAGTGAGTAAACGTACTCGTTTCAATCGTATGTATATCTTATAATAAAATGCTAAATATAAAGGAAAGAAAAAAAACTCCTTTTTTAATTTAAATTCTTAGTAGGAATTCAATAAAAAATCATCATCAGCAACCCACACTCGTCCACTGCTGGACATAGGCCACTCTCATCCAGCCCACACCAGCCAGCCTTCGAATGTCATCATCCCATCTTGTCGCAGGGCGTCCTACACTACGCTTACCGAGTCGCGGTCTCCACTCAAGGACTTTACGGCCCCAACGGCTGTCAGTTCTGCGGCTAATATGACCAGCCCACTGCCACTTCAGTTTGCTAATTCGGTGGGCTATGTCGGTGACTCTGGTTCTCTGTCGGATTACATCATTTCTGATGCGGTCCTTCAGAGATACTCCGAGCATAGCCCTTTCCATAGCTCTTTGAGCGACTTTGAACCGGTGGGCTAGTCCAGCCGTGAGTGTCCACGTCTCGGCACCGTAAGTCATGACCGGAAGGACGCACTGGTCGAAGACTTTCGACTTAAGACTTTGAGGGATGGATGACGAGAAGACTTGACGAAGTTTACCAAATGCTGCCCAGCCTAGCTGAATTCTTCTATTGGCTTCTCTCTCGAAGTTGTTTCTGCCTAATTGGAGCGCTTGTCCTAGATAGACATATTCCTGAACAACTTCGAGAGGTACTCCATTAACAGCGACCGGTCCCGGATCAACGAGCTCGTTGAACATGACCTTGGTTTTATCCAAGTTCATCCGAAGACCGATGTGTTTGGAAGATTCAGCCAGGCTGCTCACCATCTCCTGTAGGTCTTGTAGGGTTTCCGCCAAGATGACGAATCGTAGGTGTGACATGTACTCGCCATTAATATTGATTCCGCGCTCCTTCCAGTTTAGCGTTCCAAACATGTCCTGCAGCGCAGCGGAGAAAAGTTTCGGAGATATAACATCTCCTTGTCTCACACCACGTCGCAGCAGGACAGGTTCAGTTTGGCCATTTTGGATTACTACGGACATATTAGCAGCGTCATACAGACACCTCAACACCTCGATATATCGCCAATCGACTTGGCACCTTTGCAAGGCCTCTAGAATAGCCCAGGTCTCGACGGAGTCAAAAGCTTTTTCATAGTCCACAAACGCCATGCACAGGGGCTGGTTATACTCTTTGGTCTTCTGTATAACCTGCCTCACTGTGTGAATATGGTCTATGGTGCTATAACTTCGTCGGAATCCGGCCTGCTCTGCAGGTTGAGCTTCGTCAAGTCTTCGTGTAAGGCGATTCGAAATGACTCTTGAGAACAGCTTATAGACGTGACTCAGGAGAGAAATTGGTCGATAGTTCTTCAGTAATGTTTTGTCGCCTTTCTTTAAGAACAATACGACCAAGCTCCGCTGCCACGCCCTAGGAGTTCTCCCGGAGAAAAGAACTGAGTGAAATATACGCCGAAGTTCCTTCAGCACCGGCTTGCCGGCTGCTTTCAGAAGCTCGGTTGTAACTCCGTCTTCTCCCGGGGCTTTTCCATTTTTAAGTTGCCCAAGAGCTGCTTCGATCTCCTCCAGGCTGATGTCGGGAAGATCCTCCGTCGCATGGCGGGTTAATGTGGCTCTTAAATCCTTCTCATCCGGCGTAGGGTGAGGTGAGTGCGACGCGTATAACTGGCTGTAGAAGGTGTAAACTTCCGAAAGAATCTCAGGCTTTGAAGTGACGACTTCTCCGTTTGTTTTGGTCACCTTCGACAGGTGGCTCCTTCCAAGCTGTTGTACGAAGACTTTGGACCCCCGGTTCTGCTCAATTGCTCTCTGTATTGAGAGTGTATTTGAACTTCGGAGGTCACGTCTTATCAGCTTGGAGATGGACTTATTCAGAGCCCGTTGTTCTGCCGAAGTGACTGATGGATCGTTCCGCCTCTTGTCCATTAGGTCCAGAGTCTCTTTCGAAAGTTTACACCGCTTGCCCATACGTCGCAACTCACAAAATTTTGCACCCTCGTCCCGAAGGATTTCCACCACTTGGTCGAGTTCTTCGTCGATATCCACGTCAATTGTGGTTTCCAAAGCAGCGAACCGATTTTCCAATTTTAGTTGGAAGGCGTCGGAACCAGCGAGCGATTGGAGCAGATTTGGCCGGAGCGTGGACTTCATCAACCGAGAACGTTCAAGCTTAAAATCGATATTCAGAGTGCCTCTGAGAAGTCGGTGATCACTTCCGGTTTTAAACCTATTGATCACTGAGACATCTCTGAATATTCGCTTTTTGTCCGATATGATGAAGTCGATCTCATTTTTAGTCATAGTATCGGGGCTCTGCCACGTCCATTTCCTCTGGGGCTGTTTCTTAAAGAACGAGTTCATTAAGAAAAGTCCCTCGCGCTCTAAGAAATTGACGAGCATTTTCCCCCTATGATTTCTACTCCCAAAGCCGTATGATCCCAACATCGATTCGCTGCAAGTCTGTACACCCACTTTAGCGTTGAAGTCCCCCATGACAACGTTATAGTGAGCCTTGGTGGTGGTGTGTAAGGCTCGAGAGATGTCCTCATACATCTCTTCCACGACATCGTCCGGGTATGTCGACGTTGGAGCGTACACTTGAATAACCTTTAGGCTAAATAAAAAATAAAAAATGTGAATACATAAATCCAAAATACTTTGCCATTTACAAGAATGCACTAATCTCCACATAAGACAAGCACTAATTCTACGGGAAAACCAACATATTTTGGCAAAATGAGTTTTGCTCTAATCTTTTGTGGTGCTAGCGAAATTATTTTAATTGAATCTAAATCCTTTAAAGCGATTAACAATGACGCTCTGTTTGGTTATAATGGATTAGTTTCACATGAAAAGGCATACCATCGATAGGTTTTCTGAATAAAATATATTTCAATCGTAACTTATTTGTTTAATTGAATTGTATCTTTATTTGTTTGTGTGAATTGGGCCTTATTCGTTGCACGTTAATTTTTGGTGCGCAAATAGGTGATATTTAGAGGACGGTTTTAATATTATCCCAAAAAGATATACAACATTAAAGTTGTCCAAGTATGTCATCCCTAAAATTTTGACAACCCTTGATAAGGTTAGGTACCTACCCACCCAGGATTCCTTAACATAAGTTTGAGTGAGTGTGTAATCATTTACCTCTTGATTTTGACGGCCCAGTGGCAGTGGTATTTGCGGCCAGGACCCAAGTTCAATTAAAGGTCGGGTCAAGAAATCGATTTTTCGAAATTGACTCGAGTAAGGGTGTACTGGAATATGACCTACCTGGGAATTGAACCCGCAAGTGGACTAGAACCACTAAATATTGTGCCACCGAGGAAATCAAACATTCATAATAATATTCTACAACTGTTATTCAAATTTACTGTACCAACTGTATTAAATGGTGAAGCAAATAAAGCATTGAGTATTAAGTACATACTTTATGAGAGTAAGAAAAAAGGGTCCCAACAACCAAACGAGCACTAAAGCACTAAGCAGTCACTCGAAAAGGCTCGAACCGGCTTATTTCGATGAGACGATAAAGAAATAAACTGAAAAATGCGAGAAAACAGTACAAGAACTCTTAAGCCCTTCAAAATGGCACTTGAGTCGGTTGTCACGCGAGTGCCACTCGTCTCGTACTGGGGGCCCTTGCGTTCCAACCTGTCATATAAAAGTACAACACTGGAACTGAGAACAGAGGGGAAAAGGTTGTTTCATGCTTTCTGCTTTGTTAGTTTGATCAAAATAGACGCGTAAACTTGATGGTTTTGTGAAATATCAACTGGATTAAAAGGAATGCGTGGATAGACATGAAAGAATATGACTTTGAAAAAAAATCTGTAGTATTACAATTTTTAGGAATTTATTTAACTTAAGTAAACGCACCTAAAAAATATCGCGTGTTCAGGCAGGATTCAAACCCACGTTTCGGCTGAATCGCCAGCTCATGTCAAGTAGAAGAATCAACCACGTACGGTTTTTAATTTTTTTTGTTAAAATAGTCAACCGGGACGTGGGAGATGTAGGTTCAAGTATTTCTTAATGTTCCTTTTAATATTTAATTGAATTTGATTTTGGATTTAATTAATTAATCGGTTCTTGGCATTTCTTTACAGAAAAAGTTTTGTAAGGATTAAAATGATCAACAGAATTTTTTCAAAATGAAAGGCAATAAGGATAAAAAACCGCCTTCAAAAAAGTATAATTTCTAACACTTCACATAAGATTTTATAACAGTACACTCGAGATAAAGTATTACCGAAGTCGGCGCCCAATACTATTTTGTAATACAACATAAAATTCAGAAGGTATTAGGCGCCGACTTCGGTAGCACCTTTACTCGAGTGTACTGTTACAAAATGTTATGTGAAGTGTATGAAATCTTAAAAATATTATAGTTACACTTTTTAGTTTGTAGTTTTTCCAGGCCATTTTTTGTCGTAGGATTTTTTTTCTTGCTTTTTAGAGTCTCATTTTTTAGCAGCAGCCCTGCCAAAAAACTAACAGCCTAAATATGCATACAGTATTGAAAGAATTATCCTTTCACTCCGAACCGTTCAGAAATTGACCGTCCATCTTCAGCTTAGCTACACAAAATCATTTCGATCAAGCGTTAATAATGGTGCAGCTTTGAAAAAATAATACAAAAGCATTCCAAGTACCTATAAAATTTGAGGGCTGCAGTCAATTTCTCTGGGATCATCAGATCATGAGATCCCCGGTAGCCCTCTCCCGTTTTTACAAAATAACTAACAGCATAAATATACATACGCTATTAAAAGAGTTATCCTTCAACTCCTAACCGTTGAGGAGTTGACCTTCTATCATCAGCTGAGCCACAAAAATAATATAATTAGGCGTAAATACTGGTGCAGCTTTTAAAAAAATACAAAATCATTATATGTACCTATAAAATTTGAGGGTTGCCCTCAATTTCTCTAGGGTCCCATCATTAAACCAATGTAAAGTTTTTTCCTTTTAAATAAAAAAGAATTGGGCAAATCGGTCAATAATTGGCGGAGATATCGGTGAACATATACAGAAAATTATGAAACAAAGTAAGTAGGTATCAGCTTATATACTATCCCACTGCAGGACAAAGACCTAAAAACATAAATAGTCGAACATAGTACTTCCTCCTTTTTTGAAGTCGTAATAACGACACCCTGTTGGTCTAGTGGTTTAAGTACAGGGCTGTGATCTCGGGATCTTGGTTTCGATTCCCGGGTCGAGCGAAAAGTATGTTTCGAATTTTTCGAACATAGCTCGGGTTTGTAATCACCAATCCGCACTTGACAAGCGTGGTGATTAAGCCTAATCCCATCATAGTATGAATAACTTGATTTCCTTGATGGAGGCCCCTGCAGTGGGACAGTTTATAGGCTGATACATACATACAATAACTACGAACCTGATGGCTTAATTTAAAGCCATCCTGTAACGAACAAGAATATACATGTCGCATCCAAACAAAGAAGACACACAGCGCGTGTTAAAGAGAGGGAAACTCCGATTCGGTCGTAACGTCTGCTTTAAATTAGGCTCGCAGTTTTATTCCTCCCCGCTTTTAATCTCGTTTCCATCCACGGCACGCTAGGACCACGATCCAGGATTTGGCAAGTCATTCATTCAATTACATCGATTACTTCATTATATTGAAACGATGGCCGTCTGACCTTTGCAACCCTCAGATGGGAGAACCAGACAAGTGGATCATGATTGTGCACTTAAAATTAAGCTATTGCAATAACAAATTGTGGATATTAATCTGGTTTTGATAAACTATCCGACACAATATGTCAGTTTCTATTTTTTTTTCACAACATCTCATACGTTGACCTGATTCCGTACTAAGTAGCTTAAGCACTTGTGTTACAGATATCAGACAACAGAGGAACACAAATATATACTTAAATACATATATTACACCCAGACACCGAACAAACACAAGTGTTCATCGCACGAATGTTTGTCCAGGGTGGGGATCAAACCGACGACCTTTGGCGTAAGAGGCAGGGTCAAGTTAAAAACTAAAAAACGTAAGATGACGTCATCGGACGGCAGAATGTAAAATATTTCTTTGCTTAGCACATTATAGTTTTAAATTTACGAAATGCCAAACCCATGACATGCAACTGTCAAAAAAAAGACAACTTGTCAACGTTGAAGTATGAATGACGTTGACAATGTTGACACTAGTATTATTTACCTTTGTCAGTAGTACCTTTTTTTTATTAAAACAATGATAAGCAAAGGAATATTGCTGTATTCAGCCGTCCGATGACGTCATTTGGCGCTTACGTCTATTTAGAATATAAAGAATTTTAATAATTATTTTATGCATGAAAATGGACAAATTTTGAAAAAAGAAAAAATATGGGTCCATTCATTTTATGTCTATTTTCATATAAAAAAACAATATGGACATGTTAAAAATATGAAATGTTGTCCATTGCGCCATCCGGTCAGTCAAATTGATATGTTGTCCATTTGATATGTTGCATACCAGTTTAAAAAAAATGAAAGATATTTTCATGGATTCGTTACTGCAGACCCGCTGTATTGTGTAGAACAGCCTTAAGTAGAACTAAGGCAGCTCGCCCGCATGTTCAAATCTGAGCATGTAGATTTTAAATTCTATGTGTGAATATCTACCGATAGTTCAGTGTCGAGGGAAAATATGAGTAAGCCCGTGCGGTTTGAGTTAATTCTCAATAAAGAGATAATGATTTAGAACCTGTAACTATTTAGCTGGTCTGGTTCGCCTGTCTAAGGATTGCAAAGGTCAGCTGGCAGTCACTTCATTATAATTATCATCATCATCATCATTTCTGCCAATAGACATCCACTGCTGGACGTAGGTCTCCCCCAATGTTCTCCACACAGATCGGTCCTGTGCCGCCCGCATCCAATGGATTCCTGCGATTTTCACCAGATCGTCGATCCACCTTGTGAAGGGCCTGCCACGGCTGCGACTTCCTGTACGTGGCCTCCACTCGAGGATCTTTCCGCCCCATTATAATTATCATATTATCTTTAATCCGGCGTGCAGCAGGGTACCGGAGGCCCAATCCGGGGAAAAGGTTGGCAGCGCACTTGTGACTTTACTGGTGTCGCGGGTGGCTCTGGGCGGCGGCAATCGCTTACCATCAGGTCATCCGTCTGCTCGTCTGCCACCTATAATAAAAAAAAAACCTGGACGGGACTCAAAAAGTCGGATTTGGTATATGATATATGAATGTGAAGCCTCAGCTGAAATGCGACCCACTAACCTCTGCGCCACTAAGGCAAACAAAATAAAACTACCCACACATCTAATATTTTAACCAGATTACTTCCGAACGTCTTTATCCTCAATTTGGACCGCATCCAGTTTTCAGAACAGTACAAACGCTTAGCAATAATAGACACAATTTGTTCTTTAAAATGAAATGTAGTAAATACAAGTATAACGCAATTAGGAAATGGCTTCGTGGGATTTTATTGAGACACTGGTGATCTACCCCAGATAAATTATTATTATTAGGAGCCTATCGTGTCCCACTGCAGGGCTAAGGCCTCCTTGCCTCTTGTCCACATTTCTGCGGGCACCTATGTTCCAGATGGGACGGGAAAGCAGTTTCGTAAAAAGCGTGCTTGAGTTACCATCAACACTCAAATTTAATCGTTATGCACATAGACACAAGCAATCTTATTCCAAAACGTGGCTTAAAATAATTAGTGGGATTAATACTAGAAATAATTGAAGAACTAGAAAAAACATTTTTACAAAACTAGGTTTAACGTTAGTAACTATATCAACTATAATACTAATGTTAAACCACCCGGACCCCTAGTATAAAATGAGTTCTAAAATAATAACCTCAAAATATCAGTATATCCATGTGAGAGTTCATTTCGTTTTACGCTAAGTTATTTGTAAGAAAGTAGTCAACTTATTTTTAGTATTTAATCCCAAAAATAGAAGCAATTCTTAGTCATATTACTGGGACACCTTACCTAATACAATATTATACTTTATTGTTGCCTAAAAACATTTCAAAACTATTTTTACTTCAGACAACCAAACAAGGTTATGTAAAACAAAACGTCACTGAACGAATGATTGAAATAAGTATTCGATCAATTTTGACACTATCCTGTGGTACTAAGTGGTCTATGGTTAGTCGAGGATTTGTAATAAAACAGTAAGAACTGACGTTATTCCGTAATAATCATGCACTTGCTAGTTTAGGATTAATGCCAGTATCAGAGTAGTTTTTTGTAATAAGAGGGAAGGAATCTCAAATTTTAGTACCGTGTTTTTCCGCGGGTGTTCTTTCGTGGTGCGGACTCTAGACAACTTCCTTACCTTAGAAAATTTAGATAGTAGAAAAGGAATGAGTTTTATATAATTTGGATATAAAGCGAACTGAAAAGTTATGAATATAATATGGACAATAGATGTACCTACTGTTCTTTTCACTTTTCAATGAAAAAAAATCTTTATCTAAAATTTAATTCAAACTTTCACAATGCACAATTTCACAAACAGGAAAGTCATGTTTTTAATTTTTATTTCATACTTTTAACTTTTCAAGTTATTACGTTGTCATAGAAAAAAAAAACAAATTACATACCTCCTAATGCATTACCTATTATTATTACTTTTTTTACCCGACTACGGCGAAGCAAAAAGGAGGGTAATGATATGGACCTGTATGTATGGTTGTTCATAATGTTCCCTCCTAAAATCTAAACTAGTTATCATATTTGAACAAAAGAGATGTAGTTAGACGCGTCTTGATTGTTTTCTGGTCATAGGCGGCATGACGTCACGTTAAATTGACTACAGCGCCCTCTAGGGGACTTAGAGTAAGGAACTTAAAAAAAAACTTTGCTTGACGGTACCGTGTGTGTACCTATGAAATGAAAGAGCTTTTTAGCATATTTAAAATATGTACTTTTATTTACATAACTAAAAATATGTAAAATAAAAATAACGTTTTAAGAAATAAAACCTGACTACCAAAAAAACACGCTCTGAAAATTACGAAACAAGAAAATTGTCTCTGCTGAAATTATAATGCCGTACTGCCATGGTCGTATGCCACCTACCGTAGCAAAACAGATTCATTATAATAATAAAATAAAATCAATGTGGCCTACGACCACGGCATTACGGCATAATAATTTCAGCAGAGACAATTTTCTTGTTTCGTACTTTTTAGAGCGTGTTTTTTTGGTAGTCGAGTTTTAGTTTTTTTGTGATTGCCATTCAAAGGTACCTACTTTGATACCCCGCATATTTTGTTGTATTCTTCTCTTTATTCAGTCATATAAAAAACCGTGTTTTTTAAATGAAACAGTTTATGTTTTGCAATTTGTTAATTGGCATCATAAGTTAAAGTAAACAAATGAAAACTATTCAACGGTTCATACTACATATTAATGTAGTATGTAATGACAATACAATCTATAACCTTTTTTATGTGACAACTAAAATCATTCATTGCGTGATTTAGACGTGGTCAAAGGCCTGAAATAGTACAAAAGCCAAGATAGATAAATTTGTTCAGCATTTATTAGCAACGTTAATAATTAACAAAATCAACAAACCAATAGCAAGTTAGCAAAATGAAAATGTATCCAATATTTTCATTTTTAGTTAGGAATTCAACATTGAGAAAGAAGCTCATGCCGAAAATAATATTCATCGGTTTGTTCTATAAACTTGCCCATAACTTTTTTATATGACGTGTTAGGGTTTCACTTCATCTGATCAAATGCGAATGAGCCTATGTTGCTATGGCAACGGAAAAGAAACTTATGGTATTTTTTATTTGCCATTTTATAAGTCGGGAAGAACTAGTAAAAAATCATTAGGGAATTAAATCATACCCTATTTATCCGTCTGAGCTAGAAGGTGGGTTATGTTTTTCGAGAGTACTCGTATGAAGAACACATACATTGACCTGACTCCGAGATAGGTAGCTCAAGCACCTGTGTTACGGTACCTGTGTATGTCAGTTGCCAGCGCAAACTAAGACGTAGGTAGGTCTTGGTTGCCGGCCTGATTCGTCAAATTTTTATCCAACGATATATAAATATACAGTGTAAAATAAAAATCCGTTCTACCAACTACTCATCCAACAGTCAACGCCTACTCCAATGGTAAATCTTTAGACCGCCAATTTTGACAGAATCAGTAATATCCTAGGTAATTCAAAATGGTGATGTGATTGTCACAGCTGTTTTTGATTTTTGACATAACCTGTATAACCCTACTTAACAAAAATATCCCGCTGTCATATTATGAATCACATAACAACATGAAAAACAATACATATTATTTTTTGCCAGTTTATAATGACATTCGTTCATTCACTCGTGAAACAAGGTAGCTATATCAGCTTTGGGGTTTATAACGAAAATAAAATAACGGATTAAATTATCCTACGGATAGTTATCCTGATTACATATAGCTAATCCTATCTGTCACGGTGGTTGAATTCGCTCTCAAACGTAGGAACACGCATCATTTGATTTCAAAAGTACTGTCAGCATGTATTGTCTAGAAAAAACCTTTCGGAGTCAGGTCAGGATTAAGTAGTGGGGTGCGTCATTTCAGCTTAAAATCTCCACCTACAAAAACTGTCACTCTGGGTATTTACAACAAAATAAAAAACGAAACGGCGACTTTTGTCGCTATTTGTTGCACATAAAAAAAATTGTACCAGATGTTTGGATGTAATTTTTACCCGACTACGGCGAAGCAAAAAGGAGCGTTATGATTTTGACCTGTATATATGTATGGTTATTCATCTGTTCCCTCATAACTTCTAAACTACAATATAATAAATAGAAGTGTCTTGATTGTCTTCTGTCACGTAAAATTGACTACAGCAAACAAATGTTTTTTCCTGACGGTACCGTGTCAAATGAAAGAGCTTTTTTTAGCACATTTCAAATATGTAATTTTATTTACACAACCAAAAATATGTTAAATCAAAAGAAAGTTCAAAAACTAAACGCTAGCGTGTTTTTATGGTAGTCGGGTTTTAGTTTTTAATCTTTATGTAATTAATGATATGGACGGAGCTGATCGTGTCATAACATCACGGGAGTTCCATTAACGGCACACTTAAATACATTATTTTGGCTTCACATATTCAAACTTAATTACGTTGTGCTCGGCCACCTAATACTGGCCAATAATAGCTCTTATAACCAGGCTCAACCTCAGTTCAACACAGTTATAGCGCCATCCATTAATACAGGAGTGGACCAGCTAAGTGCC
Source organism: Marasmia exigua (assembly GCA_019059595.1). NCBI lineage: Eukaryota > Metazoa > Arthropoda > Insecta > Lepidoptera > Crambidae > Marasmia > Marasmia exigua. Next base: position 8,335,607 of record CM032466.1, read on the forward strand.
CGGTTAGCTTATACATCAGTCTATTACCGCTCAAAGAATGTTTAATCGATTTAATCTGCAGTCACTGCTAATTCAATTAATGTACTTTAGTATTAAGGATTGACGATTAAGGAGGCTCAAAGTCACCCAGAAAGCAATGGAGAGGGCTCTGCTCGGAATCTCCCTGCGTGATAGTATCAGAAATCATGAAATCCGCAGGAGAACTAAGGTCATAGACATAGCCCAAAGGATTGCATGCCTCAAGTGGCAATGGGCAGGGCACATAGCGAGGAGAACAGACGGCTGTTGGGGCGGAAAGGTCCTCGAGTGGAGGCCACGTACAGGAAGTCGCAGCCGTGCAGGCCCCCGACAAGGTGGACCGAAAATCTGGTGAAGATCGCGGGAATGCATAGGATGCGGGCAGCACAGGACCGATCTGTGTGGAGAACATTGGGGGAGGCCTATGTCCAGCAGTGTACGTCTATTGGCTGAAATGATGATGATGATGACTTTTGTATTCATAGTATTTATCAAGGTAAGGTGATGATGACTCGTTTGGTAGTGAACGCTGCCTTTGGTCCAGGGGTTACAGTTTCGATCTCCGCACAGTACAAACATTTGTGTGGATGATCATGTCTATAATACATGTAGAAAACACCCAGACCAATACAAACTGGTCTGGGTGTTTTCTACATGTATTATAAGTATATATTTACAAAAAAAGTATTAATGCATATATTTGCAATACCACTGTTGATTCTGATATCCGTAACACAGGTACTTGAGCTACCTATCTCAAAGTCAGATCAATGTAGGTGATGTTGGGAAAAATTATATTTATAAATATATTTATATAATTGGGTTTAAAGGCACAGGTCCGCCAACGGGCAATTAAAAAACCACTGTCTATATTAACACTAAAGTGTTCACTGTCTCTGAAACGTGCCATGGCACCACAGGTCAGGCCTAGTGTAGGAGTCACAGAAAATGTACTTACCACGGCTTACTTTTTCTTTTGGCAAATAAACGAATTTTTAATAAAAATATATTATCTATCCTATTAACGTGATCAGCAACATAAAGGGTTACTGTTATAACAAAAAGGCGAAAACTTGCATATTGCATCTTGCAAGTGTTTCGCCCAACGGCATCTATTGGTACAATTTGGAACTAACACATTGAATCACACTTAGCGCCGCGCAAAAGTAAGTTCCGAAACGACGGAAGAGAAGAGCGCCTCCTTTTTAAAAATTCCGGCAACACATTAGCGATCTCTCTGATTTCGCGTATGTTCAGGCGCAGATTACTTTCCATCAGGTGGACTCGTTTGTCGCCTCTAGCATGAAAAAAAATTAAGGAAGTGTATAAAAGCGTCCAAAAACCAAAAAATCGTAATAATAAAACATTTGGAAACGTCATAAATAGTCCACGTGTCACGAACGAACCGCTCTAAATTATTCACTAGTGTAATGGCGGGTTATTTTTGCGATGAACACGTGCGAATTTTCTAAATTATAAACGTGATGTTAATGCTTTTCTTTTCAAGCTACTGCCGCGTGTTGCACTTTATTCAATTTAATCTGGAAATTCGGATAAAATAATGTTCACTACTGCTGGACTATGTCACTCCCAGTTTGAATCTATGTACCGTTTGTTCTCCTCGGAATGTGCCCTGCCCATTGCCACTTGAAGTTTTCAATTCTTTGGGCTATGTCTGTGACCTTAGTTCTCCTGCGGATCTCACCATTTCTGATTTGATCACGTAAAGAGATTCTATAACGGCTACGTTTCGGTTCTGTATGTCATCACATACACATTAAAAAGTGTTAGCGTTATCTGTCAGCAGACGGAGTACTATGTGAAGAATATGACTAAAGTGACAAACAAGCCTTAACTTCGATAAGACAACACAAACGATCGGAATGACAAAACCGGACAGAAACTGAAAAGAAGGAGCTAGAAAATTAAAGCATTTAACGACTTTCTAACAAGATGATCATGTACCTGTTCGTACATCAATGGAAAAAAAATGATTTGAAGTTTATAATTATATAAACATTAGAACTCATCGAGTTGATGCACATCTCAAAATAAAACAAAAGAGGGATGTAGCCTATTACCTAACTCGAGCGCACATGCCGCAAGTTAGCAACGCTGGTCTATAGAGTAATGTCAGTTGACTTAGACTGATTAGCGGGACGGACGTGTAAAACGGTGACCGACAGTGGTGTGTGTGTTGGCGAGCCAGGTTTTTTACAACAACAAATTTTATTACAACGATATATCCGAACATTACAGGAATATTATTATTAAAACTCATAATTACTGGAACTCTTAATCTTAATCCTGGAAACATCTTTTTACAACAGTAATTTCTCGTCCGTCTCCTATTAAGCCCTTATCAAAGGTCGGCCATCTTTTTTCTTTTTGTTAATAATATTTTTAAACCAAAGAGTATTAAATCTATACGATAATTTAAAATTCCCGAAATCGGTTATAAAATTCCCAAAACCTAAAAATAGATTACATTTGAAAAATTCAATCTCTTTTAAAACTGGAATTCAACAAACATTGTACATTCGTATTTACGTAAACTCACAACTTTTTACCCAAGAGATCACAAATGTTGGCAATAAAACATTTCAACTGCTCGCGTTTAAACTACTACGAAGATTTTTATTTTTTTCTACTCGGTTTATTTTATGTTGCGATATTTGAACATTATTTTGGATAGAATAAAATGCTCGAATAGAGCACCGGACTAAATGTTAAGTGCAATGTTTTTAAAAATAAAAAAAAATGTTAGACCGATGACTACTTTTTTCTAAAGCTATAAATACTCAGTAACGATATTTGACCTAGGTAACCGCTTACAGTTAAGTAAAATTTTCCTTGGGAGAGCCACGGGCATGAATGGGCTGGCTTGACCGGAGTGATACCACGACCTCACAGAAAACCGGCGTGAAGCAGCACTGTGCTGTGTTTCGCTGCGTGAATGAGGGCACCTGAGGCCGAATCCAGGGGAAGGGGGTGTAAAGGTTGGCTGCGCACCTGTGACTCCACTGGTGTCACGGGTGACATGGGCGGCGAAAATCGCATAAAATCAGGTGACCCGTCTGCTCGACCTTTCAAATATTTTTTTTATTATAGACAGGTCTATGGCGGCCTTTGTATTTCTTGCCCAATAGACTACAGTTTAACCTCATTATCAGTATTTCATCGCTTTTGAGTCAACGAAATACACTCAGCGATAAATAAAGAGCGTCCCTCCCCCTCTTAACACCCCTTGGTATGTAAATCGTCCTCACGGCGACACCTGGTGTGGCAATAAATTATTTAGATATCGCCTTAGATTGTATAGGTACTTATGCCTTCATTAATATACGGAAAGAAAAACCTGCCCACTCCGCAACTGCCTTGTTAATTTATTCAAAACAAAACGTGTTAAATGGGATAAATATTAGACTGTACTTATGATTATTCCGTGAAATATTTGAGCATGTATGTGTAAGACTGTATAAAGGTGTCGTAAAAGGCGATTAAGTTAAAGCCGCTGGCATGATCATCAGCACCCAGAGAAGGAAAACTCTGCATTTATATCAAAACCCTCGCCAGACCGTCTGCCAAGCGTGGTGAGTATGGCAATTACCCCTCATGTGATTGAGGGAGGCCCGTGCCCCAGCAGTGGGGACTTAAATGAGCTGATGATGATAAATATTCACCTCACTAATCAATCAGGGAAATTCACTCCCAGGGTTAGGCCATAACTGAACCACAGTTTTTCTAACAAAAACAGCCCAGGACAATCAGTTTCAATGTATGTGCGTATTTCTTCCATTAGCTCCGCAGTGAGAGAAAACATCGTAAGGAAACCTGCACGTCTTGGTTTCAAAACGATGGATAGTTTCAATATTTGAGATAGTGAATCTCTGGGCTCTGGTCCATCTAGGTCCTGCAGTATACCTCATCCTCCCATCTCCTGATCGGTCTGCCTCTGCTTCTCTTACCGTCCCTTGGGTACCAGGTTGTCACTATACCACTCCATTTTTCCAGCTTACTTTTCAGCAAATGTCCGGTCCATCTTCATTTTTGGGTGTCAATCTTGTGGGATATTTCAGTTATTCTTGTTTTGGCTCGTATGTCTGCGCATCTTACTCAGCCCCTTAGCTTAATAGCCAACATGCTCCTTTCCATTCGACGCTGACATTTGCCAAGCTTTTCTCTCTGAGATTTGGTAAGTGCCCATGTTTCACACCCGTAGGTCAGACATGTTAGGATGCAGGAGTTGAAGACTTTTCTCTTTAATGTACATAAAGTCTCATCATGTCCCGGCTTTTCATAATAAACTTTAGAGACCAGTACTTTCTCCATCCTAACTGCTACTCTCTTGTTCACTTCTTTTTCCATTTGGTCCTTATTTGATATAATTTGACCAAGGTAGGTACAGTCATATCACATAGGAGTCACAAACGGACTACTTGAATATGTATAAGACAGTTAAAGGTGTGTAGGTTTAAAAAGAAGTACTCCTAACTGATACTCGAGCCAAAGACTCATTGCAGTCGGTGTCATATGTCAGTCATTACTCTTTATCTTAGCGTGTATTTCCCAGTTGCGTCCAAAGCTGCCACTCTGGAGCCCGGGTGCGCTTAGGCCATGATTCTTGATTTGGGTAGTCTGATTATTACGATAAAGCGACTGTCATCTGACCTTTGCAGCTCTTTAACATGGAAATTAGACCTATTTAATCATGGTTACACGTTTGAGAAACTATCTGAAACCTGCATGTTTTCTCACAATGTTTTTCCTAATCGCCGAACTAATGGTAGAAATACGCACACAGATTTGAAAAATGCAGAGGCGTATGCTCGGATTCGTACCCGGTCCCCCGTATGGTAGGCGCATACTGAATCACTGAGCTACCATCATCATTATCATCATAATTTTAGCCAATAGACGCCCATTACTGGACATAGGCCTCCACCAATGTTCTCCACACAGATCGGTGCTGTGCCGCCTGCATCCAATGGATTCCGACAACCTTCACCAGATCGTTGGTCCACCTTATGGCGGGCCTGCCACGACTGCGACTTCTTGTACGTGGTTCTGATACGATGAGCTACCATCGCTATTTGATAATCATTCATTAATGATTAAGAATGATATAACACCGACCAATATTTTTTTTATGTGATTGGTGGCAGCCGAGCACACGGATCACCTGATGGTAAGAGATTGCCGCCGCCCATGGACATCCGCGACACCAGTGGACCTGAGCACAAGTGCGCTGCCTACCTTAAAACCCCCCTTTCCCCCTGATTGGGCCTCCGGTACCCTCACTCACGGAGCCAGCCAGTATTTGCATTTGGTATGACGATGAATACACGAATACAATTGGAGCTATATTTCTCGGAAGCAAAGCAAAGCGTAAAAGTTGCGGGTTTTTCTGAGACTATTTTTATTCGCTAAATTCGTTCGTACTGTGTCTTGTACAAAAGAAAGTTTCTCTAAAGCACTTACTTAATTGAACGTTTTGAATCGTCTTAGAACAATGGCCGCTACAGATTTTAAAAGCTCATTGCGTTGGTTTGTGTGCGACAAAGATTGCGGAGGAAGCGCGGATTTTCTATTGTATTATCAATTTGATAAAACTAAAAAAAAACATTTATAATCGTTTTGTTTGATTGTTATTTATTTTATAATTAAAGTTCTTACCGAATGTTTGTACAAGCAACGAAAACCGGAAACATAAATCTTCGAAAGCAGAAAATGATTTAGTAAAAAAATATATTGTAAACTCTTGCAGTAATCCATTGTTGCCTGGGGCCTTAGCGCGAACCGGCAGTGTTGCCGAATAATTGACAATCGATTAATCAATTATTTCCCTCCCTCAGTACTGAGGGTCGTGGTCTCGATGAGTAATTTTTTCCCGGACTATCTTTCGCCATCTCACTCTACCCTCGGCGTGGATCGCATCACAGACGTTTAAGGTTGTGCTGATTTGATCAGACCAGCGCATGGGGTTTCTGCCTCTAGGCCTTCTTCCGCTCACCTTTCCCGTCAGAAGTAGCTTCTCCTGGTTGTCATACCTCTTTCTGGCGTTATGATCAAAGAACTCAAAGCTCCTCCACAGCAGGAATCTTGAGCTCGGTTTGTATCGATTCATTAGTCCGATGCTCAGACCAATGGATTCCGAGTATCCTCCTCCAACACCACATTTCAAACGCGTCGATTCGTTGCCGGTCAACTTACTTATCGGTCCATACACGGTGTAGCTGTGACATTGCACTCTTTGCCATTCTAATCCGTTTTGTGATGTCCTTCTCACAAGACCCTTTGTTGTTGATGACGGAACCCAGATATGTGAAATACACCATGATTTCCATGCTCAACATGTTAGTCATTATGATTGTGAGGGACATGCTGTGATCGACTACCATGACCTTGATTTTGGATTTGTTGATGAGGCTCATTTCTCTGCTCGTTCTTTGTAACCTCTCCAACAAGACGCACATTTCATCCTCACTGCTGCTAAAAGTGTGGTGTCGTCAGTGTAGCGCAAGTTCTTTATTTTAATTCCGCCGATGGAGATGCCGCCCTCCCAGTTTTCACACACTCGTCGTATAATGTATTTTCCATAGATATGAAACAATAGTAGTAGTAGAGATAGTATGCACCCTTGTCTGACCCCCTTTTTAAATGGGAATGGCGTGGAGAGGGTGTGGTTGATCCTTACTACGCCTTGGTTGTTACAATATAAGGTCCGAAGTAGGGGGGTTAGATGGTCGGGTACGCTCATTTTGGAGAGCACATTCCACAAGCTGTGCCAGTCGACGCAGTCGTAAACTTTGCAGTAATTGATGAAGGACATGATAAAAGGGGCGTTATATTCATATGACTTCTCAATAACCTCTCTCTCTTTTACGAAGCGAGCCTGATCTGGTAGAGTTGACCAATCTAGGATGTGTCTAAGACGGTTGTTTATTATAATCAACTATATCGACAAAAAATGAAAAACGATTTTATCGATAGTTATTATTTGGGCCCCATCTGCATAATCAATTAATAATCGAAGTACAATCGATTATCCGGCAATACTACGAACTGGACTTTACGATCGAATCGGAGCTTCCTTTCCTTTCACACGTGCTGTGTCTTCTTTTTTTTGGATGAGACAGGTATATATTATTCTCTTTCGTTACGGGACGTCTTTGAGCTAAGCTTTCCACCGATTGCGCATATGGTGACGCTGCTTCATACACCAAAAGTTGCGATTTTATTTTTCACTGTGAACAAAAAATCATATTGTGAAAAGTATCGACCGAGTACCGACAAGAAAGCAAAAACCAGTGTTTTAGCTTTCTTCTCTGAATAAACACACCATTGTTCGATTGTGACTACTGCATTTGAAAATGATTGCAGATTTGAAGGCTTCATATCGAGCAACAAAAGTATCCGCAATATCAATCACTGCAGTGGCGGCCCACGAAGTTACCGGGTAACAACAATCGGAAGGGGGTTAGCGGCTCTCCGGTCGGTATTGCTTTTCGAGTAAATACACTTGCAATAAACCCGCCCGAGACGGGTCCTGCTCCCTGTCTTAATAGCGCCTTATCCGTTACACATGTCGCTTTGTGGCCGTCTCGCGTCTTTGTTCGTTCAACTGCATTTTATTTAGACGAGAATATTGGGAGTTTATGGTCAGCGTACCCGGTTTGAACGTTGTACGGGCAATCTGAGCAAATGGGGATACTTGACGCATCCATAATTGTCTGCAAGTGCAGCTCTGAATCCAGACTATCTATAATCCATCTCTTAGCATGCCCTTTGTGCCCATTAAACTGCTTATCTGCTACTTGCTTATCTGCGACCTCTGCAGGCTACTAACGCGCGATTGGCGTGGAGGAGTTTTGGGCCGAGAAAACAATTTTTTTGCCAGGAATAAGATAAAAAAAACTGAAGTCAAGATTATAATTTTTTGTTTCGTAAATTTGTATTATTATTTTATTTTATTCGATCTTAAACATTTAATAATTACTTTAAGATGCCAAAAACCAAAACTAAAAAAATGCACAAATAATTGTTTAAACGAAAATCACAAATTGTAATTTCAATGTACGCGCAAAATCGCTCACTGGCTCAATGTGACGTCTCCGTGTGACGATGCACACTCAAACATGACCATTTGCATAAAATAACTATTTCTTTTTCGTGTACTTGGTAACCCTTTTTACGAACTATAATGTCCCAGGGTTATTTTTTATGTGATAGGTAGAAGACGAACATTCACGCAGTGAAATACAGCACAGTGCTGCTTCACGCGGGTTTTCTGGAATTCAGAAAGAACAATGGCGAACTTCCATAGTATATTTTTATGCGTCTTTTTATGGAAAGTTTTTAATAATATACAACTTGAGTTCCTTAACAGATTGACTTTAGGAACACGATTGTTGTAAATCCGGAAATCAAGGTATATTCGTTAAGATATATTGAAGTTTTTGAGGTTGTCTGAAGAAATAAGAATAAAAAGTTTTTTTATTCTTACTTTTTTATGTCCAATAATCTACAGATAGATAAATTAAACAGAGTTACAAGAAGCCAGGGGTTTCTTTTGACTAGGGTATATCACTTGTGTAACCTCAAAAGCCTGCTCCACACTTAGTCTGCGTATTGCTTGCGAAAAAGCCGCGAAAACAAAATGTGGACATAATAAGCCTAAGCCAATCGGAGCCACATCAAGCCAGTGAGTGTTTTCGTGTAAATAATGACGTTATATAATGTTAATAATATTGAAGTGATAACGGGTGTCCATGGGCGGCGACAATCACTCACCATCAGGTGATCTGTCTGCTCGTCTGCCACCTATCACATAAAAAAAACATTATTTGTGGATATTTTAACTTTTTTGGTATCTCTAAGTTATTCATAAATATATAAGATAGAATTCATAAAACCAAAATAAAAAAATAATGCTACTTCTTTTCCCATTCTAGACATTTTTATCAGTAGTTTAAGTAATTAAGAACATTGCCTCTCGGTGACCATATTTTTATTATGTCAAGGAAAAAATGTGTAACAAAAAACACATAAAAATATAATAGTTGGCAATAAAATTTAAAATAAAACACTAATCTACTTTTATCCAGAAAACGAAAATCTGAGTTATAGCTCTTATCTGAGTTATAGCTCTTAACTGAGTTAAACATAAAATAATTAACTTATTGAATGTGTGAGGTAGCAACATTACTTCCAACAAAACTTACGGATCCTTTATTTCCTTCTGCTTTACCGGTAACGTAATCAATTTTATTCATCTGAACTGATCTTTGAAAAATGCCTTAATTCTTTCCCATCCGACGGACACAAACGATTTAATCCATTATACAAAGTATCGGAGAGCAGCGAAAATATAAAATATGAATCCGTGGCAACTTGCCAGCTAGGTAACTCACTAGATCCTACTAGCAATTCGCATAACTTAACAAAATTATCGGTCTATTTCAAGATATTTATTCGCGTGCAACCCTACAATTGGTACGGACATTTTTCTTTTCATTTATTCATAAGCAAAAGCGGACTGGTGCTTCTCGAAAAATACGTGACTTCGCTATATCTAAATAATACATGAGAGAAGGCTGGAAAACTAGCCTACGAATGGTAGTTGCATCATACTGTACCCTGGCTGGCAAGGTTTATTTTCCTTAGAAGAATTTAAGGTATTTGATCTTTGGCAAAGAATGTGGAAGCCGGGTTCGTAGTATAGTGAAATATGCATCTGGCCAATGCTACCGGCATTATTCAACATTTTATTTTTAACTTACCCACGTAACCACTTACTTCTTTACTATAGTTAAAGTCTTTATACTGTCTCACTGCAGGGCAAAGGCCTCCATCATAGAAATCAAGTCATCGCTACTATGATGGGATTAGGTTCAATCACTACGCTTGCCAAATGCGGATTGGTGATCACAAACTCGAGGTATATTCGAAAAAATCGGAACATCCTTTTTGCTCGACCCAGGAATCGAACCCAGGACTTCGAGATCACGGTGTGGTACTTAAAACAATAGATCAACAAGGCGTCTCTACTACTATAAAAATATAAATTTACAATAGTTAGTATTATAGTTATTTTATATTGAAATTAGGTACTTCACGTTAGAGGCTTGTTTAATTATCTTAATTTTGTAAATATTTACTTAATGAAAGTAATAATAACTGGCCTGATAACGTATTGGGTAGTGACCCTGACTCATAGACTTAAAGTCGTATTTTAAATCCCGATCCTTGACAAATATTCAGGAATGAACTCTTCAAAACTCAAGGCGGCAAAGACCGAGTACACACAAAGTCACGTCGAGTTACTCTTGTTGACCTTCGGATCTTATGTCAGGGCCCAAGTGTTATTTTTCCACTGCAGAGGGGTAATTTGATCTGACGCTGACTGTACATGGTCAGCAGTTTTCCTGATTCCACGTCTGTCCGTCGATCGAGGGCTCAGTTTAAGTAACTGGAGATCATTCGTCCGGAGGCATTGATTACAAAGTCAAGGTATGCATTGTTGCCGCAAAATAAGACAGACATCATTTATGACTCTAAAATGCCGGTTAAATCAAAAGGATTAGTCTATAAGTCCGTCGTTAGAACGGTTCATTTGGACGAGAATGAGACTAAGCTTGTACTTGAGCGATATAAGCAGGAGTTAAATGTCACAGAGATAAATACTGCAGTGACAGAAAAAAGACAAATATAGTATAAGAGTATAGTAAAAACCTCACGTATGCGTAGCAGCCTCCATGTCCGTGACATAGCAGGTAAACTTCTTGAGAGAGACCTACACCGGTGCCGTAATATCCTGCGAAAATCGGATCGCTACGTGGGAAACCAATGTCTGGCCATACCACCACCACCACCAGATCCTGGCAGAAGGGGTAAACCACAAGAGGTGTAGCTTAACGTCATGAGAGATAACATGCGTGCCAACCAACTGACCACTGTCATGGATGCGCAAGATCGTGCGAAGTGGAGGAGTTGCCGTAGGAAAGCGGACTCCAGGCTCCAAAGCGACAGCTTCGGACGCAACTGGGACAAAAAGCTAAGCCGATGATGATGAGCGCTTGCGTTAGTTTAAGTGTCTCGGTGTGTTGTCATCATCGTCATCATCATTTTAGCCAATAGACGTCCACTGCTGGTCATAGGCCTCCCTCAATGTTCTCCACACAGATCGGTCCTGTGCCGCCCGCATCCAATGGATTCCCGCGATCTTCACCAGATCATGGGTCCACTTTGTGGGGGGCCTGCCACGGCTGCGATTTCCTGTACGTGCCCTCCATTCGAGGACCTTTCCGCCCCAACGGCCGTCTGTTCTCCTCGCTATGTGCCCTGCCCATTGCCACTTGAGTTGGATTTGTCGATCGACCTCTTTCTGGAAGTTAAACTTACAAAGCTGGATTTTTGTCCGAGGTAGATGTACCTACTCGTCTACAACGTCCAGTGTATAGCTTAATACGTATTTAAGTAATATATTTTTCGTAATAACCCTCAGTAGTCTGATATCCGTGACACAAATGCTTAAAAAAAGTTACTTGGTACGGAATAAAGACAATATGAGATTTTGTATGAATTTTATCAAGACGTACACCATCAAGCGGACACCGAGCCCCGAAGCAACGGCTTGGTAAAAAACGCTAAGGTGATGATGGTTGTACAATTACTGATCTTATATCAAACATTTTTTTTTCTCGAAGCCAACATGGCTGATATTTGAAAATTGATTCAGGTTTCTATCATGATTAAGTTTTAGAACTTTATCCATGCAAAATGAAGCCATTCAATCAATTTCTGCGCGACTTTGCGAGCCTCGTGTCCCACCCACTTCGGCGTAATTTTGTCCACCATTTCTCTGTAAGTACTTAACCAACTGAATTACTTTGCAAACTTTATGCAACTGATAATAGGAATACTTGTTGGGTCCATAAGCGCTTTTTATAATCTAGGGCGCTTTTTAGGGTTCCCGTAGCCAAATGGCAAAAAACGGAACCCTTATAGATTCGTCATGTTTAGCCGTCTGTCCGTCCGTCCGTATGTCACAGCCACTTTTCTCCGAAACTAAAAGAACTATACTATTGAAACTTGGTAAATAGATGTATTTTGTTAACCGCATTAAGATTTTTACACAAAAATTGGGGGGGTCTCCATACTTAAAACTGAAACTCAAAAAATTTTTTTTCGTCAAATCTATGTGTGTGGGATATCTATGGATAGGTCTTTAAAATTGGTGTTGAGGTTTTTAACATCATTTTTTTCTAAATACAAAACTTTGCGCAAGAGACGCTCCCAAAGTGGTAAATTGTGTGTGTGTCCCCCCCCCCCCCTATCCAACTTCTATAATAAATGAATTAGAAAACTAAAAATAATATATGATGTACATAATCACGAAAACTAACAACGTAAATTGGTTTAAACTATATATAGTAAGTAGTTATTTTTAATACGTTATAAACCGTAAACCGCCATTTACCTTCCATATATCTTACTTGCTGCTACGGAACCCTTCATGGGCAAGTCCGACTCGCACTTGGCTGGTTTTTATAACTGATCATAAATGTTTTTTAGTTCTTTGTTAACTAAAACACAGTTTTCATTCTGTTGTTACGTTAAACTGCTTTTTAACACCATTTTAGCTAACAAAGATTTCTTGAACTTTTATTATTAAAGTCTTAAGATACGACTAGGCAGCGATTTGGACATATCTGTTTATTGGATGAAAAGTATTTTAAAACAAATAGCAAAAACTTATTATCATTAAAGTAACCTTTAACTAAACGCTCAATTATTTTCATTAATTAAGAGAAAATACAAAGCCACATAATAAAATTCAGACATTGTTTGAAGTAAATGAATCAAGGTCCTAATTGCCACTTTAATTGAAATAATTTATCTAAAAGTTGTTTCTATATTTTGATTATTCTAAAAACTGGGCAATTAATTAAGATCAGACCATTACTGAGAGAGAAAACCGCTGGAGAAAACATTTGATTGAACAAATACCTAAGTAAATTCAATTTAATAATAAACTATCGCAAGAAAATAGTGGTTTGCGTATTTATTAAAATGGTTACATAAAATAATTGGACCTAACTACATATTCAATTATGTCTATTAACAAT